>JABXJD010000009.1:360000-500000 GCA_013375575.1 Percina caprodes | reverse complement strand
ACATTCATATATGTGGAAAACAGAGTGTGTGATAAACTGTTAAAAAATATTTGAAAACTGTCAAGCCAGCTTATACTTATTGATTTTTATTCCCAAATATTTACTGGTTTTAATACAAGGGTAAGTACAATTGTAGCCATACACAGCATAATTCATATTTTTTATCTCATACTGCATTTGCAAAAGCAGGCCAGTCTTGGCCAGTCTTAAAATCCCTTAAGGCAAATTTTTGATTCATGATATTGGACTATATAAATAAAATTGACTTGACAGTCTACAGAGGTGGGAGCAATATACTGTGGAAGTCAGTACAGCCAGTAGGGCAAGTTGAGAGCTTTTTGCTAAGCAGCACCCTATTTTTAATTATATATGTTGCCCAACTCACAGTGACAGTGTGCTCCTGAGAGTGAGACCTCGGTGGCACATGAACACAGGGTGATTGACCAAGTCAGTAAAAGGTCCAGTCACTAACATCTGAGTGGGCACTGACCGACTACAGTGCCAGAGCCCTTGAGAGCCCGGGCAAGGAAAGAAGGTGGGGTGCCCTGTACATCCACAACCCTCCCGAGTGGGGTGGAATTTCTGTCTGCATCAATTATTCAAGAACTGTCTTAGATAACAGTCGCGGGGAGGATGGATGAGGTCTATTTCTGTATGGTACTTCATAAGGATGAAGACAGGAGACATTTTTTATTTTGTGTGCTGGTGCTTCAGACACCGGATAGCCAGTATTCTCCTTTGTGCAACGACGTAAAACCGGGAGTGTCTTTGAAAAATGCTTTTAACACACTCCACATTCTTTGCTGACATCCAAGATGTCAGCGCTTTGTAGAAGAGAGACGCACGTACTTCCTGCATCCTAGGAAATGTAATAACAGTAGGTGTTGCCAAGAGGGACCCCTCACAAAGGTGACAAAAGCTCAGAAAACTGCCCTTACTCTGTCCTTTTACACTGTCCCCCCTCAATAACCCTCATCTTTTCTGTTAGGGGACTCCCAGATGGGTCACATGGTTCCATGTGTGTCATTTTCTTTCATGAGTAACTACACACATGGCTAGGAATACTGTTTTTGCAGTCATGTAGCGGTTGATGTACTCTCTGGCACCCTATGAAGTACAACATGTCACAATGCACAACAGTGTATTACATCACAGTCATGCGTGTGGTCATAAACTCAAGAGACTTGAAGCTTCTAGCCAAAAGGGGCCACTTTAGTAGAAAGGGTTTACTAAATATTGATAACAATAATAGACACTGCTGTGACTGCGACTCATCAGCAGGTCAGACACTGACTGTTAGATGATGCATCAGAGACATATCTGATCTGACTGTTGGCAAGATACAAGAGCAGAGAATAAAACATTATAAATAACCTTCAATTTCTTTGCTCTTTCTATACATTTCTCTCTTTAAAATATCTCTTTTCTAATAATAACTGCAGTTGCAAGGCATGAATGGGTGGCACAATTCAACCCATACATAGAAAGAGAATGAATAAAAGTGTTATTTATCACATACAATGCCTTAAGGCAAAAAGGCCAGAGAAAGTGTCTGTTTTAGAAAAGGTACTTTAAAGGGAATTAATGTTACTATAGGTGAGACATAAGCAACTTTGCTGCTGGTGATTTTGCAGGTTTGAAAACATACACCCAGGAGAGAAGCATACATGTTTTTCATGACAGGAGCAGCTTAATATTTTCCCACATGCTTGTCAACACTACCTTATACAAGCTCCAATAACAATTACAAAATTATTTAAAAACACTTTTTATGCAAAACCTTGCGTCTAAGTAGCATTTGTTTTGGAATGAAAATGCCAAAGATTCTCTGAGCTATTACAGTAACATTATTTATGACATACGAAGGTTGCACCTTAGCAAATTCATTCATTCATACATCGGAGAAGCCTAGTTTCTACTGTATAACAGGTATTTGCTGTTACCATTATACAGCATAAAATGTTTTTTGTCAATATTAGTGAGTTGGCCTTTGTTTTTAAGGGTTAGACCTGTCCACCTTAGTTACTGTCATCTAATCTATGTTCTCTATTGAGGCCTGCGAGTGGAACAAAATTATTAGTCTTGTTCTTGTTATTTATCTTGCAATTTATTGATTATTGATTTTGTCTTTACTTTAGAAAAGAGATACTTTTCCTATGTGTTTTTAAAAAAAATAGTATTATTATATAATTAATGTGCTCTGAAAATAGCCAATGTTAATCCTTTAATGAAAAAAACAAAGCATTTTATGAATTAATAATGATTACTTCATTATTAAACATTAACTTGGCCAACTATTTGTTAAGCAAAGTTGCATTCCTAATTAGGACTAGTGTTTACAATCCAATTATTATCTAATTAGAACTTCTTACAAATAGGCTGTGCCTTGGACTTCAATGAGGCTCATTTTTCAAGGTAAAAGTTGGCGAGCGCCACACAAACCAGCATGTACAAATGTAATCCAGAGGTTTGATAGCAAATTTGTTGGTAACAAATGTCTCAAAAGCTATTTTTGTAAGATAACAAATTGTGCAGAACTAGGTTGTAAATAGTTTTTGAAATCAAGAATTGACAGCATTGGCAGCATTTGGTTTACTTTGTGTGCATAAATAGATGCTCTGGCGTGTGCGTTGGTGCTTTATGTTGATGTGTGATATTTGTGTGTTCACAGAGTGCTATGCCAACACGTCAAAAGGATCTGAGACATTTGATTGTGACAGAATATCTTTTGGTGGTTGCAGTACTAAGCATCGACTGTGATGTAGCGCAGAGACACGGAGGGATGTATACTGGGGTCATACGTGACCCGGGCTGGTCCCTAGTGAACATGGTTCTACTACGCTGGTCCTGTCAGTCAGATAGCCAGTCAGTCAGTTTCAGAAAAAGGCTCTGGGAGAGAGAGAAAACACACATCGAGAGAGGGGACCCGACAGAACGTATTCCCTTCAGTCAATCACTAGCCATAGAACCGCTCAAATGATGCAGGTTCTCTCAAGAGGCCTGCAGGGTGGAACTGGGTGAAGGAGGACATAATGTCACACTCGCTACACTGAAGTCAGTTCCTGTCAATTATCATAAGAGACGTGATGGCTTTGACTACTGCTACTGATCTCTGTAGGGTGCTCAGAGATGACCATATTACCGGTGTAAATAAAACAAGCATCACTGGGACTTTGGGAAGGTGTTAATCCCTGACTAATGAACTCTTCCACTGCCAGTAGCTTCCCTGTTGTATCCCTGGACATATCCACCTGTGTGTGTGTGTGTGTGTGTGTGTGTGTGTGTGTGTGTGTGTGTGTGTAGGGGATTCAGAGAGGGACAGGCTCTACTCTCCCGTCCCCCAGCCTGACAGGCAGAACTCAGCCACACAATTTCACGGTTTGTGGGCAGTACACACCACTGCTTTCCCATCCCTGAGACCCAGAGACTCACTGTGTGTGTGTGTGTGTGTGTGTGTGTGTGTGTGTATATGTGTGTGTGTGTGTTAGCCTGTGCATATGAGCATGAACACACCCACCTACTCCGCTATTAATACTAGGAGGAAAAGAAGAAATCAAATATTAATCCTTCAACACCCACCTAGAATTGAAAAATAAAATGAGTGGACTTACCATTTTGTTATTGATTTCATGAAAATGAATTTCACAGACTTTCTCTACGATGTCTTCACTCTCAAAAGTTATGAAGCCAAATCCTATGCAGGGAGAAACAGAGAAGGGAGGGGGGGAAGAGAAAGAGGAAGAGAATAGGTTAGTGGAGAGCCTTAACAACATTTCAGGAACTAAAAAGAAAATGCACCACCAAGATGGAATATTATCATGAGCCAGATCCAAAAATTATGAGAGTACATCTGTGGAGATTGGCTTTGGCATGGAAAAGAACAAGTGAACATTGTCCTCTTTAAATCAGGAATATGATGAAATCTGCCACATTATTAAGGGCACTCGAGGACCTCTTCTACAAAGAGAAGAAGGAAAAACAGCACAAAGCTCATTTAATGAGATTCAGGGAGCTAGGGCCCAGCATTTGAATTTCATTAAATGCATTTTGTGTTCTTTTTTATTGAAATCTCACTGTATAACAAGCCCTCGTTTTTATGTTAATGCGGGCCTTAGAATGGATGCGTCGTTGACAGTGGGATTTTCATGCCATATTTATAGGATAAAAGCTTAACCCCTCCTTTAACACAAAGGCAGAGAGACAAGATGGTTTCAGATTTTTGAACACAAGTGGATTGCAATACTCTGCTCTGTGTTTTGATGGTGATGCACAAAGCAATCTTGCTTCTGTATAGCAGGGGTTGAAAGGAAAACTGATACTCTATTACTTTTGCAAAAGAGGAAACTGCACAAAAGACAAACAGTTAGTGAATAAAGCAGCAAGTGGGACTGAAAGGAGATGAGTTTCTTTTCAAAATGGCAAACACCCAGCGATGAAATAAAATCACCTCAGACTGAGCTTGAACCGCCGTCAGTGCAGAACACACTCCACAGACAGCACCATCCATTTGTTGTCAAAGAATGTCAGACTATACAGTAAAAATAGTCACCTACTGAATGTGAAAAGGTACTGATACACAAATGGGAGACAACAGTTCAAATATTACTTGCTGATTGAGCTGAACAATGGTTCATATTGTCCTATTCATACAAGTTAAGACGAATCGGTTTGTTTAAGGATTTATCTCACAATCATTATCCACTTCACAGGACAAATATCAAGGCCCAACATTGGAGAGAGAGCTTTTCAGAGACAGACACACGTGCACATATTCACATACCATCACATACTGTGTTCTAGGGTAAACAAAAGATATTTGTCAGCCATACCAAGGGCTTCAAGAATGTCAGAATATAGTGAAACATGCCGATTACAGTTTCCAACAGTCCAAAGGGACGTCTCTTCAAATGTTTTGTTTGTCCAAACGACAGCCCCAAATCCAAAGAAAGGAAAGCAGAAAATATGAAAGAAACTGAAACCAAAGAATGCTTGGTGTTTTTGCTTATAAAAATTACTTAAACAGTCACTCATCAATATAGATTTTTGTCGATCAACTAATCTATTTATTGACTAAGAGTAACAGCTCTGGTTGATCCAGTTATTCCTTTAATATCTCCGGCTATGTTGGAAATCAATGAGCAGGACTGCTTCATGGCAGTATTAGATTCCCAGGATGTTTGTTTTAATGTGGTTAAATACTTTGTCAGGTATCTAATTCACAGGATAAGCCAATTCCCATTCCCACCATATTGATCATATTAGATGTATGACATACTGTATAGCCAACCATATATATTATCCATATCATCCACTACTACTGTATGAATTAGAGCCCAACTGATAAAGGAGTTTTAAGTCAGACACTGATACAAATATTTGGTTATTTAAAAATCTGATAGATCGGCTGATATATATAAAAAAAAAGAAAATCCAGAAATGCGTAACAAAACTAAAAGATTTCCCTAACATTAGTTTTTTTATGAGTTCTCACTAAAATAACAGAGAAACATCAAAATATATTAGTTCATATAGTTATATAGTATATGTTAGTTCTGATAAATAAAATGTATAAAAATACAAACTTAAGATATAAAACTTAAAGTCCTTTGAACAAAAACACACAAAAAAATATATATATCAGTGTTGCCAACAAGGGCGTTGTAGAGCGCCCTCTGGTGGACAAACTATGCAATGCCAACACTCACAACATGGTTGACAGTCCTTTTTATTTTATTTTTTAAATATTATTATTTTTTTTAATCATTATTAATGCCGATACCGATAACTTGAGAAATGCCTTACATCGGCCGATAATAACGGCCCGCCGATATATCGGCCGGGCTCTAGTGTGAATGTTGTTTGATAAATATTTCGTACCTTCTTTATATTCACTCCCAAACAGAAATGTCAAAATTAAGGGTAGTCTCCTAAAACGCTTATTCTACAATTTCATCTGATCATCCAGAAAAATACAGATTTCTTCGTTAGGAGCTGCTACTTATTAGCCAGCCAATCACAAACACTGGCATCCATCGGTTAGTCATAGTCTTTATCTCTCACAGGCATTTTTCTTCTCTGCTCCGCCTCTAGTTCCTCCTCCACAAATAACAAAAGAGTCTCCTCAAGCCCATCTCCTGCTTCTAACACAAGCAAGAACTTATCAAAGCAGCCTTGTCAAAAGAAGGGTTGGAAACCTAATGTGTGAGCTGATTAAACATGGGCAACATCTAATCTAATGAAATCTTATGAAAGAGAATAGAGGAGGGGGGAAGAGACAAGGGACTGATGATGCAACAGGCATGGGGAGGAGCTGCACCCTCTTCTCCTGCTCACCCCACCTTCATGCCAACACAAGGAGCACTTTTGACAACCAACAAATCAACCGCCAGGAGTAATTTGTCACAGAAGAGGGTAGGTAGAGAAAGTGGAGTCTGAGGGGGATGGAGGGCGGAAAGGGAAAGAAAAAAAGAAGGTGGAGATGAAAGGAGGAGGGGGAGGACAGAAAAAGTGACAAGGAAAGAGGTTAACACACATGGCCCCTGTCGCCACACTCCTTCCTGCTGCTATAGGCAGCTCCTCCATCAACTGACAGGACATTTTCCACAGCACCATTATATCCACTGAGGTCAGGGCCAAGCCATACCACCACAGCTACCACCAGCATGACTGGATCTGTTTGAATGGACAAAAATACATTTTGCTATAGTGTAGACAACTATTGGAATGTATTCTATAGACAAAAACACACAACAAACATCCCTATTTTTTTCTCTCATTGGCTCAGCACACACCTTCTTAGTCCCATGTGGATTGTCTGAACTCCTGGCCCTGCCATTACAGTGCAGTCCTTTGCTCTACTATCCCATTTTACAGACCTTACAGACAATTACAGTCCACAAAATAGCAGCAACAGAAACATTCATATCCCCCATCCTCCTTTCTGAAGGGTGTCAGCAGAGCGAGATTGTAGTCATGTATTTCAGCCCTTCACTTCCAACTATCCACACATGGCAGGAGGCTGACCTCAACGAGACTATTAAAGACTGCCAGCAGCACTGACAGACACAAGGAGAGAGGTGTCAACACGCTCACACTGTACAACCTTCCCACACACAGCTTAAACAATACCCTGTAAATGGAAACACATGGATTTTTGGTAGGAAGGCGGATAATAGCTGTTGTGTGGCTACTGGCTGAAGCCTCTTGGCTGCACTTTGCTCACACTTATTAGCCAGAGCTGGGCTTGGCCTCATCTCATCGCTCCACAGAATCGGCAGGGAGCCTAGTTTCACGGCCTTATAACACCTTCATCGTACTCCGTCTTTATTTCACACTCATTCCAGGTTTCTCTGCTTCTGTTGCTTTAAATGCTTTCCATTCCCTCTTTCGAATGCCCCGGCCCCTCCCAACCTGGAAAAAGCTGATTCTGCCAGCAGCAGATAATGGAGGAACTTGCAAATTGATGCAGCGAAGTTGACTTTGACTTGAAAAGTGGCGTAGCAGGATTCTCGAATGTGTTAACCACCAACGTAAAGTGTGTTTAAATGCTACTCTTACATTTTTTTTTTTGATGCCTGACATGACTTCCATCTGCACAACACAGATATTTTTCAAAAATATGACCACACTTTCACTGGGTTTCATGTTAATAACTAGCCGTTCTTCCAGACATGTTTATGTTTCACAAAATATGAGCCAGTGGTTGTAGGAGGAGTATTATTATCAGTAGTAGTTTTAGTTATTGTTGTAACAATCTTGTAAGAGCATGTAAAATGTAAAATTTACAACTGCTGCAGATAGCAGGCATCCCCCAACTACCTAATAACAGCAGATAAATATACTGCAATAAGTACAGTACATGAGAGTGAATATAAAGCACACATTTTATTAGCAGTGATATACTAAGCATAGACCCGAAGCTCATTATCCACACCTTTCTAGGTCAATGTTAAGCATGAACTGTATTTATTTTTTTTAGAAAAGGGATGTGTATAGAGTTTTTCCTTGCAAAACCTGGTTGGACCTCACTATTGAGGTACATCTTAAATATTAAGCATAATTAGCATTCAATCAAACACACATGGAGAATTAACACCCACATCAATTCAGAAAATAATCACAAGCTCTGTTACTCGAGCACAAAATGCCTCATATATCAATAACTGTAATGCATACAGTACAATTCCTCTTCAAAATCTACAACCCATAAACATGTACATGTATATATAATGCTTTTGTTAATAGGGGGCTGTATATTGCTCCTGATTAAAAGTGCATCTAATGAGAAGCGCCTGCTGCTGAGCGGTTCTGACAACAGAGAGTAAGGATGTGGGGCAACCTGGAGGAAGTGTAAGACAGATCCTGAGGGACACAGCAGGAAGGGAATGGAGACTCCCCCTGATGGGGATTGCACGTGCGCACACACACACACACACACACACACACACACACACACACACACACACACACACACACACTATACGCTTGGCTGCTAGGTCATTGGTGCAACCAACCTGCAGCAACAACTGCTCCTCTTCCTCCTCTACTGAACTGCTTATCCTGCCCTAACTATGCATAGTCCAACCTTCATCTGTCCAATCAGGAGTAAGTCTACAGAAGGCTCCTGCACTGCTTGTCTGCCCCAGCGCCCCAGCCTCCAAACCCCATCTTCTTGAAATGCAGAGAAGCAGACAGAGGCAGCCTGAACACCCACGGCACAGTTAAAGGCCTTTGATCAGTATTTCCGTCTGCTATTACTTGAGACCCAAAGCCCCAGGCATTAATCCCCTGTTTAATATAGTTAACGGCATGAACTCTCTAACAGCACAGGGCACATATAGCAGAAGAAAGAGAATAGAGAATTAACTAATTTGTGTAAACACTTGCTTCATTAAAACACTGTGCTTGACAATAGTGAAAATGATCTGGCACATTATTATTCGTAAAACAAACTTCCTGTAAACACTAACCAGAAGTATCAGTACTGATATACAAATAGTAAGTATTCATACATTTTAACAGTAAAAGCAAAATAATGTTTGAAAATCTATTAAATTTGACTCTAATTCAATTTGTGAAAATTTATGTAATAATCAACACACTAAGGGACAGAATATGAAAATAAAATAAGAAAGATGGAAGGCAACAAAGGAAAGAGTTGTCCTGCCTCAATGATAATACAAAGCTGTGGTCTGTAGTCCTGAGACAAGTGGTGTTGTCATCCTCATTGCATTTATTATACAGTAGGTTTAATGTAGGTTGGTTTGGTATATGTACTGTAGGCAGATTATCTAATGTCCTTACAATGTTTTGTTGTTTTGTCTGTAGGCGCTAGAGAGCACGGCACGCCAAAACCAACAGACTCAGGAACACTTTCTTTCCACAAGCCATCACTCTGATGAACAGCGGACTTCTTACTCCCAGTGCCAGGTTCAATTCCTGTGCAATAAACCAGCAACACTGTCTCTAATCGGTCCACTTATTATTTATTCATCATTCTCTATTTCAGAGCTGTTCATATTGTAATATAATACTTACATAATAACAATTTATTCCAGCATCTTTTTGCTCACTAACTAAAATAATAACTCAATCAATCATATCAATGATCTCAATCATAATTATAATTTACTCCTGCACACTTTGCGCTCTTCATTGCACTATTGTCTCAACCTGTCTATATAGTTTCTGTTTATAGTGTGTATATATTGTTTGTTTTGTATGAGTAAGTGCATTGAGGGCAATACGATCCAAAGCAAAATTCCTTGTATGTGTCGTAATACCTGAAAGCTGATTCTGAATTAGAACACTTCCCTTTTCTGCCTGCTGTTGGCTTCACTTGCTTTCCTGCAGGAGCTGGCAGTGGGGGAAGGTTAAAAGGCTAAAGGGCTGACACCTGGGTAAACCTCAACCAAGGCTGTGTCTCAAACCACCTACTTGCACATTTCAAACACTTAGTTTTAAGTATATAGTGTAGATAACGCAAAAAGTCAGTGCACTGAAAGTACTCGGATGACCCCCTAAAAACGGTCAAAAAACGATGGACTAAACCTACTCCATCTTGACTACATAGTGGATATGGGAGGGACCAGGGACATCGACCGACAGCTTATTGGACGAACGCGTCACATGGGTCTGGCTTCTCCCGGATTTCACAACCGAGCATAACAGTGGCCAGAAGGTGGCTTGTTCGGAATACCACGTCGAATTTTACAAAAATAGTTCACCGAAACGCGAGAAATAGGCCATACAGTTGCTGAATCTGTTTTTTTAATCAACAAACGGCAGTTTAATACATTTTTGTTAGATTTTGAGAGGCGGCGAGCTGAGCCGACCACGCATAATTTCCGGTGTTTTAACAGCGGTGAGTGGTCAGTGTACATTAGCAGTGTACTGGTGGAAGTATGCGGAACAGCCATATAACTACATGCCGTGTCTCACGGTGTTTGACTCCTAGGATCCACATCTCCTGGTTTGGGTTCGTTTGGACACTTCTGTTGCGGTTACCATGCATCCATCCACTCCTCACTCATCCATACACTTCACACATCCCTGATCCTATTTACCCACCACACCTCATGTTTTCGTAAATAGTTAATATGTTTATTCATCAATAAACCTTTTATTGGCACTTTAACCTGTCCTGAGATTTAAACAGTCTACTACAACTCAATAAGATGTATTTTTCTGTATTCCACATGTACTCAATAAATACACAATTCATATGGTCATATTTATATCATATCACTGCAGAAGTCCATACAGTATTGACCAGTGCATATTCAAGGATCAGCTCTTACACTTACTGTAAAAGCACCTTCCCTTTGATAACTTTTAACATTTGACACTGAATAGACAAAGATGCAGGTATTCTTTGTTATTGGTTAGTATGAAACAAACACACAGAGAGGGATATAAAGACAGAGAGATAAACAAATAAATGTGATTGCTTTGATGCAAGCGAGTTGGTGGGGGAAAGTGAAGTTGGACGATTTATAATGAATCACTGAAGAGTAAGTGAGCCATGAGCACTGTTACAAACAAGACAACATTATGAAGATAAGTCTCCGGATGGTATTGCATCAGTTGCAAGATCGAGTACAAATACTTGTAATGAATTGTGCTGAGGGATATGCTTGGCTTTCCAGGTTCAAAATTGGAACTGGTTCAAATTTATAATCAGAGCTTTAATATGAGACATGTTTTTCCATGAATATGGTAACACATGTGTATAGGGCAGACCACCACTTTAATGTGCAAAGAGGAGAGAGGAGAGTTGAGCAGGTAAGCCATGGACAGATGGCAATTGGTGGTAGGGAAATATAACTATATTTTCAATGACTGATGGCAGGACATACAACGTACATACTTGTTTGTTTCCTTGCTCAAATATTATGCTAATCCGAATCAAAATTAAAAGAGTCAATACATTAAAAACAATAACCATCACATTTATCAATTTGGTCTTTGATATTTATCTGGACTTGGTCATGTTACATAAATTAAAGTTGTCCCTGACAATGACATTAAGCACAAAGGCATTACAACTGCTAAACAGATACTATACATACTATGGCTGAATTAGAACCAGGGAAAGACTAGAGTATCATGGTTTGGTAGCAAATTTAATCCACAAAATAACTGCATACAAACAAACTAATTCTATGGATCACTGAAAACATGTTTTAAAGAAGAGACCCAGAACTACAAAAAGCACTTGAAAGTGTGATAGAATTTTCCAGGTGAGTACAAATCCTAAGCCAGTAAGAATCCTAAGCCATATTAAATAATTTTAAAGAACACTGCCATTTTATATACTATATAACAAGTGTCACAAGTGACTCATCTGCTAAAGCTCTGTGAGCCTTAATATTAATCAAATGAGCCAGCAGCCTTGGCTAGCTCTGCCTCAACATTGTAATGGAGTGGTAATAGAGTGCTGCATTATTTCAATAAAAACACCCTATGTAGATGTACAAATGCAAACGCCACGTTGGGACTTCACCATAGGCAATCTTTATATGGACTTGGTCTGCACAGTGTGCAGTATATCAACCCTCAATTTGACCAAAACATAAAGGTATGTGTGGCTGAATCAGGTGGTAGAAGAAATGGTATAAAAATGGGCCACAATTACCAAGTGGCGTTTTAGTTTGTTTAGCAGCAGCTTTGAGGCTTTTAAAAGCTGGAACTTATTAGCTGGGACAACATTTTAAGAGGACATCTTATTACTGATTACTGAAAAATGTCACAAGGGAGCTTTTAATATCTACATGAAATAAAGCATCTGGCCAGAGAACAATTAGACAGAAACAGTGAGATTTTGATGTAATTTGATTTCAGTGCGTTGTTTTCTTTACGCTTGGCCTTCATCATTTTATGGCGCACAAGTGAATTTGCACATAACAGTTCGGAAACAACTCGTTCGGATATCTTTTCAGACATTCTGGTGAATCAATTCTGAATTCATCTTGCAAACTGAAGATCAAAAATAGAAACTGAAAAACATATACAGTAAACCAAAAAAAAATAGGCTATGGAATCAAATGAAAGTATACTACAGTATACCAGGGTACAACGCAACATACATTACTACTCTTACAATGTAGTGCCAATATTTTTACCCACCTACTTAAGACCAGGATGTGAGACCTGCAAAGTTCTATGGATGGATCTACGGTATACTTTTATTAAAAGTTTAACATTCAATGTGCCTGCTTCCTCTGCATTTTTTGTAGAGCAACTGGGCTCAGCGTGCATGCTGAGGGAACTAGTTTGTCTGTGCCTCTATGTAGGTCAGCTTTCAGAGTTGGCCATCAATTTCTCCTGTCCTACTTTAAGAGACACTCTGTCTCCATACAAATACACACAAACAAACATATGTACATATGCTGCATTTGCATAAGATATGACGACTGTAACCCGGGCTTGTAACATGTCATTGATTTGATTCATACTCCAATTACAGACATTTATTTAAACCTACAGCAATACCTGTCTAGCATTATAACTTCAACACATGTTGGTCAGCACAAATCTAGGTTGTCAATACATGCCCAGTTGTAGTTGGGTCAGCTGTAATAGGCACATCAACAGCAACACCGCGGGTGCGCTTGTGAAATTAATCCAGCCCTCTTCACCTCTTCAGTATACTTTGAACACTCTTGAACTATGGAAAGACCCTCATTAGTGCCAAACAATATAGCCATAAGTGTGAACTTCTCTTCTTCAATATGATCACAAGGCTGACAACTGAATGGAAGCAATTATCTGTGGAGAAGGTGACTAACTACCCTTTTTACTCACTAGCCGCACTACCCAGACAGCAGGCTACAATCAGTACGCCATAAAGAGCTAAGAGGATTTAAAGAAAATTTAAGAGAAAAAGGAGAATTTAAGGATAATCTTTTCACAAATATGAAGAATATAATTTGGATTATTTTAAAACTGCACACTAGTAAATTTATAAATAAAAAGAAACATGGCAAAATCCAAGGCACCCTGCATAGTGAAGAAACTGATTATAGCACAGGAAATTTTGATAGTTTAGTGACGTTGAGTTCTTTTAGCCAGAGGTGGGCTGCCTGCCCGAGATCCGAGCTTGTTCACAAATGCCTATCTGTGTCATTGTATGGAAGAAAATCAGCCTGCAGGTCAAACCTGACAAAGACCCTCTGTCAATTTGTAAAGCAGCCGCAGCTCAGGACTTGACCTGAGGACTGAGCAGCCCCCTTAAAGAGGTGCCTCTGTGAAGTGTCTCTGTGAAGCAAAAAAAAGAAGAAAAAAAAGGTAAGAAAACAAACCCTCCAGGCCACATTTCAGAAATTTCCTCACCTTCATTATCATCATGATGTGATCTCATATGTGTGTTATATTTCTCTGAATATCATTCTCTTTGTGAACGGCTCTATTGAACAAAACTGCAGTAATAGAAGTAGTAGTAAAGTACTCACATCTTTTATTCTTTAAACAAATAGGTATCAATAAAAAACTATTAATATAATATCTATAAATAAAGATTATTATCAATCAGTACAACATTGCGCAATTGTTGTGTTGTAAAAAGGAATAAGTAAGTTGAGGAAAAATGTCCTTAAGTATCAAAAAGTTATTCAAAGGATTGGCCTGTTTCAGAGGATTCAATTGTCATTTATGTATTAATTCATTTAGTAGCAGCATTCAATGTTGGAGCTGGTCCAGATGGAGCTCAACATGGCCAATAACAAAAGAGACAGAGAAATCACAGCAGACAACATATGGAAGGCATACTGCCAACAGTAGTAATACTAACACATATCTGTGTGAATGCTGAATCAGCAGCACACAGTATTGTTATCTTCATCCTTCAAATTCCTTTTGTCGCCTCTAACTTCTGCGTACGTTCAGCTACAAAAAACATTCACACATCAAAATGTTGAGCTCTTTGAGCACATGAAGGGACTATTTCAAAATTTTTTCCTATATTTATACTTCTTAAAACATTAAGTGTTTCATATATCAGCAATTTGAAATCTTTTACAGTTTTGTGAAATCACTGTCCCAAGTTTAGTGTTCATTTCAGGATTTTTCTGCGTTGATGTGTGCGTACAGTGTGACTTAGAGTGGGTGATGTCATTGCTAGAGCACGTAGCCTTTAACAAATCATCTTAGTCCCTTCTCTATAAATTGCTCTCACGCCCACAATTTTTACATACATACATACATGATTTATATGTTAAAACATAGGTAGTCTTGTCTAGTTTTAGCCAATGTGTTCACGTAAGCTAAAGGACTTACATTTTTTTTTTTTTTAATTATCTGCTTCAGAGCAACACGGTGGCCGGTGGATCTTTCACTGACGACCACACCAGCCAAAACGCAAACGCAAAGTATTTTGAAACTGCGATTTCAGAGTCGATTTATTTTTATTTTTCATGGACAGTTTGATGAAGGGGCCTCAGGTTTGATTCTGATGTGTATGTATTGCAGCAGCTGGACAAGGAAGAATGTAATGATTTTTTTTACCATTTTAAGACTGAACTGCAGTCTGCGGACGTTTACAACTGTGGTGGCGCGATGAGTGCCAAATGGATATCGCTCACTTGCCACTGCTGTGTCACTGTTGAAACACCTAAAACGTCCATATAATGGCTATTATTCAACTTTTAAAGATAGCATATTATTAGAACAGTTATCACTTTTCCAAATTTCTTACGACCTCTTCTGACAGATTTTAACCAGCAATCCAGTTTAGCTTTAGCATTGGTTTTTCAAAAAAAAAAAAAAAACATTTCCACTTTTCCAACTATTCTTCAACTTCTTCTTACAGATTTAAGCTATTAACCCAGTTTAGTATTAGCAATTTAACTATTCAATATTCACATGCATGTCCTGCAGGAAATGTATTTTGTAGTTCAAGATGTTGGTGTAGCTCAGAAGCCCACCTAGCCATTATATTGAAAACCAATGTCCATCCATCTTCATCCGCTTATCCGGTATCGGGTCGCGGGGGCAGCAGCTCCAGCAGGGAACCCCAAACTTCCCTTTCCCGAGTCACATCAACCAGCTCCGACTGGGGGATCCCGAGGTGTTCCCAGGCCAGGTTGGAGATATAATCTCTCCACCTAGTCCTGGGTCTTCCCCCAAGGCCTCCTCCCAGCTGGAAAACCAATGTATTTAATACAACAGAGCAATTGACAGATAAAAGGCTAGCCATAAGTAATGAAACAAGACAACTCAGTAAATAGTTACTAAGTTACCTGTAATTGTAGCCATTGCATGAACATAGAAGTAATGAGTAAAGAATTTCCCCCTGAAATGTACATTATAGGTATATGGAGTTTAAGTATAGTAGAACAATCTGCAATTATTTCCTGATCTGAAGAAGCCAGTTTAGAGGTTCCTCACCATGACCTATCACCCTCGTGAATGAGAATGTGACTAGAGCGCTGTGACTTTTCCACTTGTGAAAACATGCTTATGCATTCCATGTAGCCCAGAAATGTCAAATAATGCTCCCTGAGATTTAGAATCGGGCAGGGAGGCTGGGCTCTAGAAACGCATGTTGGTAATACAGAGCCTAACACCGACACTTTACAGCAAAAATACAGTAACTATCTTTGCAGTGTTTGTGGCAATTAGGTCATGAGCATACTTGGGCTGGTTCCCAATAAGCTCAGTCCATTTGGGAAAAGAAACACTGCTTTCTCGTACTCTCTTTCTCTGCAAATTTCTTTCTCTCAGCATATTTAAAATATCTCAAAATAAACCTTCTCTTGACGCTCACTGTGTTGATGATTGGGTTCGCTGCACCCAGTGGATCCACCCTACAACATAAGACCAACATCTTCATCCAGTAACATTCAATGAACACCAGAGGTTGCAGTATCATTAAAACCTGTAAAACAGACTGCACTTCAGCTGGCTTTGAAGTACTTGCTTGCATTTTGTTAATGAGTAATCAACATGTTATTCAAGCGTCCAACATTGTGGATTTGATACAAAACACACAAGAAATATTTTTTTGTTGTCTGAGAAAATTAGAAACATCCTCAACTCATCTTTGTTTAATTTCTTAATGTGGCATCACTGAAATTTAGTTTGACAGTGGTTACTGTGAACCTAAACAAATCGATGAAGGGACCTCTATCTATAATAAGGTTATGGAAAAAAATGTATGTTCTCTCCATTGGAATAATCCAATTCTGTTGGCTAATATCCGTAGCACAAACAAACATTCTTACAGATGTACAGAGAAACGGAGACAATGCATGGAAAACAGACAACCACTGAGAGAGTGACATAGCCACTGTGCTTCAGCCACTGTTATCCCTCCATCTCTTCATGATGCCACTGTACTAGCCTGAAGACTTTTTCTATTTGCATGGACTAAGACAGCAGCACGTCTCATATGCTGAATGCACACAGTGCAAGTAGCCAAGGAGGAAGAGGCCAGAGGCAAATACAAGTGAGGTTAGGTAAACACTGCTGAGCATAAGACAGCAAGCCAGCAAGATAAGGGATGAGAATATGAGTTACAAAATTGTGAAACACCAACCTGAACATAATTGCTCACACTGATAGACTTTCTTTAGTACAAATGGAGTATGGCTGTAATGAGATCCAAAGGTTTGAACCACAAGGGGATTGTTCATTCAGGAATGTCAGACTCTTTTGTGCCAAGCAATAGGCCAAGCTTAATAGATGTCTCAATTTCTATCACATACAGTAACAACCAATGCAGAAAGAAGGCGGTGGGAGGTGGGGGCAGGAGCCTATCCAAAAAGGCTTTGAGGCAGTGTGATGAATTTCTTTTGAGGTGTTGAAGCAACGTGGGACTTGGAATGAATGAAACTGATATGCACCTTTTGTGTTCTCTGACCTATTGATATATACCATTTTCATTAAACTTAATTAGCATTTCTCATTCCTGACGAAAGTGGAGAATCAGAAATGGGAATAATAAGTAGCGAGCAAATGCAGAGACATGGAAAAGCTCATCGCTCAGAAGTTTGCCCATGAGGAACAGTTTTTTTCCAGTTTGAATAGAAAACCTGGCAGGATGTTGTGGATGCCAACACCTCCCACCAGAGCCTCTACAGGGGAATTCACTCAGGGACTAAAAGCATTTAATCAAAATAATCCTCTGCAAACAACAAGGCTTTAAAGCACTGAGTTACGTGCAAGGGGGTTGCAAAGTAAAATTGATTTAGGCGTATTAGGCCTCTCATCGCCTGTATGGCCAGATTGTTATTAGTATTTAAGCATGGGGTATATTCAAAGGCGTGACACAGTAGCAGTTCATCTGAAATGAAGAACACTGATGATGCCACTTTGCAGAGGCCCATTACCATTTAGTAGAGATTGCTTTCATTGAGTGAGCCAAATGCTTAGAGGCGGAACTGCCACTTGTGTTTACTTTACAGATGCTTTTATTGTCTTACGGTGAAGAAGAGTACTGTTCTCATAGAAAGCCTTTCCCATTCTCCAAATGGGACACACACACACACACACACACACACACACACACACACACACACCCGCTCAGTTTATGACACCATGGACTCATCAAGCAATGCACGATGATGTCATTGTGATACTATTGAACCTTGCAATCAAGGCAGGCTTCGTTGATTCATGAACACCCCTCTTTCATCAAGCATCACACACACACACACACACACACACACACACACACACACACACACACACACACACACACACACACACACACACACACACACACACACACACACACACACACACACACACACACACACACTGTCAGAAAGATTAGAGCTTTGGGGTGCTCAAAGTACAGCAGCATAGTTCAATTGCAGACAGAATCTGCTCACAACATCCAGGCTTCGTTTAATTGCTTACTTGCACTATAATTGGGTATAAAATCAAACGATAAAATGAACACCGAGCAGCGTCTTCATAACTTCAGAATATCCTTTCATCAATGCCTTTGGGCAGTGATTAGCATAGATGAGAAAGCCCACAGACGGCCATTACTGTTGCTTATTTACGTCTTTGTTGAAGTCATTCATCTAATTGATTTCTGCTTGTCTTTTTGTCAAAGGAACACCTGAGGAAGGCTAAAGATTGGTCTCATATGATCTCATATAAGCAAAGTCTCTCAAAGCTCTGGAAGGCTGTGGAGATGTTGTACCTGCAGATGAGGTGGACTGTTCAACCTTAAGATGAGGTTTACGAGACTTGGAGCAACCGGACTGCAGCCTCTTGGCTTCAGCTCTGCTGCTGCACACAGCACAAAACAACCCTAGCTGCTTCTTGGCTTCTGTCATTGAAGCAGCCACTGACTATATCCCAGGATTAGCTGGTTAATCCTTATGTTAGCACATTAGGTTAATGTAGATGCTACTAGTTAAACATGTAAACACAATATTAAATGAATTAAAACTATTTACTTAACTACACTTAATTACTATTTACTTGTGCCATATCATAAGCAGATATAATCCATTAATTTGTCAAATGCCATGTGCCATGTGACGAGTTAGTTAGCTAGCATGTTAACTACTGGGGGAAGGCACTTTGAGAACCCAAGCCTTCAATTTGGGCTGTATGTTAACTTAGGGTTTAAAATGAACTTAAAAAAAAAAAATGTAATCAACCAAGCTACATCCCACATGGTGACAGCTAGCTAGCAAAAACTAGCAAAAGGTGTTAACAAGTTGTAATCTGTGCATTTTCTAAATGTTACCTGAAAGCATGTAGGCTGCAGTGCACAAGTGCAGTCAATTTGGCAGTAGTGCTGCACATATGATGGAAGAATGCACAGTGCATGCAGAGGGCTGTAATTTTACGGAATTCCTATTTAATGGGATGCTGGTAAGTTATCTGTACATATATCTGTGATGGAAGAGTGCTGCTGAAGGCAGTGCATAGTTATAATGCAAATAAATATGCAAAAAATGCCATAGGACCTAGAATTGCTTTTTTAATGTGTATCCCCCCCCCAAAAAAAGCAAAATTTCTGAAATTCTGGAACAAATTAATTTACAGAAATGTTCCAACCCTTTGCAACCCTAAGTGCAGTTCATTATTATCAACATATATTTCCACAATCACTCACTTAGGCCCTTGGTCAAACACACACATGTTAAACCACACTCTGGCTACACTTATTGAACTGAAAAGACTTTGCATCTCTGTTTAGCTTCTCTCTTCCTCTGAAATTTCCTTTTAACTCACCCTCTTTGCAGAAGAGAGCTCATTTCAATCTCAAAGCTAACATCTGTGGAAGCAATGCAAGCTCTAAATGAGTGGATTTAATCCTATGCAACAACGATGGAGCACAGGAAGTATTCACACAAGAAGCAGGGAGAGAGGGAGCGAGCTAAACAAGAAAGAAGATGGATAAGGGGGAAGAGTGAAAAGGCGACTAAAAAAAAGAGAGAAAGGATTTTGTGACCTTCGTTGATATCTTTCCATCTGCAGCGGGGCAACTGTTAGCTCATCCAGGGGTAAAGAGGACAGAAGAGGTACAGTAAGGGGCAGACGAGAAGCGTAACCAGATAGAAGATATGTTTATTCATGGGGTGAAACAGCTGAGGTATTGGAGAGCGCTTCAAAGAAGAGGATGGCTCCACGTCCTGCATGGCCTTCTCTTCTGGCTAGGCTTTAGGTATTTGGCCTTTGAGTAAGGGGCTGATCAATCCCCCAGCATGCTGCCAGGCTCTGGACCCCCCATTACCAAGAGGCTGCTCTTTGAACAATCCCTGCCAGGGGTCACTCTCCCTGCGCTTCATCATCTTAAAGGTCAGACACAACAAATGGCATGGAAGACAGTTCTGTCCCTGGCTGTAAACCAATAGCTGACCACTATCAGCGGTCAGGACAGCTTGAAAACTGGGCTGCCATTGTCAGAGTTCACTTGACAATTAGTCATTCCCATCCAAAAGTTGCATACATTTCAGACAGATGTATGGACTGGTATTTAAATCATGTCTCCGCCTCATTTGCCAGACTGGACAAACAAATGAAGGCAAAGAAATAGAACAAAACTACTTGTGCTATGAAATAATCCCGGTCAATGTAGCATTTTATACATTACATTAAATAGCATTATTCATAGTAGTACAACAACATAGTTAGGTCATTTGAGGCTCAAGGTTTCTCTGTTGAACAGATATATTAACCAGACTAATTAAATTTGAGTGATTTGGCTTACCCGCTCTTTTTTATGCTACCATTAAATTCAACACTTCCTACAGCTGCTTCACAGTAAAAACAGTAACCATCAGCAACCATAATTTAAAGCAGCAAAGGGAGCAAATTGGACAATACAGAGGCTTCTTTCTAAAATGTGGTGAACACACTTATAAGAGCAGGGGAAATAATAAATAAAGCCTGTCCCCTCTAATAATACTGCAGGCTGTTGTCTCTGCAGTTGAGCTAAATCAACCACCATTTAAACCTTTATGATACATAATTAACGGAAGGCCAGTCACTGTTTTCTAACTCTCGTGCATCACCATGGCTTTTTATTGCTGCAACCCACCTAAAATAAAATGTTGTATAAATGAATGAATTTCTCTCCTCTGTGTAGACACCCACCCACCCACACACACCCACACCCACACACCAGTGGGTTTCATTGGAATTCAGAAGTGGTATCTTTTACACCCCATTTACACATTGCATTAAAATGTGTTAACTTTTGGGTGATTGGATTGCAACTGGATAGTGCTTGACCATATGAAAGTATAGGAGTCAATGCACCCAATACGCCTTGAGGACAGATTGTGATCCAATTGGCCAAACCACCTTCGGAGGTTGTCAGGGACGTACCGTGACCCTATTAACACAAGTTTAAAGGCAATGCCAAAAACTAAATCTGTTTCAATCAGGCATTATCACATAGTATCTTTATCACCAATCAAAGAATATTGCATAATATTTACAATCATCTGTGGTATTCTTAATCTAAAAATTGAGGAAAAAAAAAAAGTCACTGGATAGCACTGGCATTATACGACTATTAGACAAGGCTTTCACAATAACCTCCATGCACCCACTTAACTATGCACTAATAACAAGAAAGAAACCTCTAAAATAAAATATGCATAAAGAAAGCAAGCAGCAGGGAAAATGAGAGTCTTCATCAAACTAGACTCTTCATCTGGACTTGCACCTGCACCTTTTCAGTCAAGTCTGTTTGCTTAAAAGGACAGGTTTTTCAATCTGATGAAATGATTAGTCACACCTGATCTCTGCCACTAAAGCAGAGATCAGGTGTGCAGTGAGACATTTACATACTTAAGCCATGAAGTTGTTTCTTTGAAAATCAAGATGCACCAAATGGGCCTTTGATAGAGTAAAAAGAAAAAGAAAAAAGAAATACTGCTTGAAATCTTGTGATATTCCTGAGTGGCTGATAAATTTAGTATTCTTAGAAATATGCACTATTATATATTATCATATGGGATGACAATTGTTAATTTAGAGACATTATCTCTTGCTCACAATACTGTACATTGTGGCATGCATGAATCTGCATCTGTAAATACACATCTTTGTCACGATCATAATATAACAGAAATTGTGGAATTTACTCATTTAACTTATAGATATCACTGTAGCAAATGTTAAACTAAGTTTGGCGATGTCACCAAACCCTATACACTTAAAGATAAAAGTATCAGTTTTCTCACCTTAACAGTGAGGTAAATATCACTCAATCACACTGAGAAGAGGTCTAATCAGCCAAAGTAATTAAACACACCTGTGTGGGTGTACCAGGAGTGTGTAAGGAGTTTAAATGTAAATATCCTGCACACTCACACAGGTGTTTTCACTTGCTCTGGCTGATTAGACCTCTGATAAGGCTGAGGATACATGGAACTTAATGCAGGGAATTACAGTATATGAGGTACTCATACAGGTAAAAGCCAGTAAATTAGAATATTTTGAAAAACTTGATTTATTTCAGTAATTGCATTCAAAAGGTGTAACTTGTACATTATATTTATTCATTGCACACAGACTGATGCATTCAAATGTTTATTTCATTTAATTTTGATGATTTGAAGTGGCAACAAATGAAAATCCAAAATTCCGTGTGTCACAAAATTAGAATATTGTGTAAGGGTTACATTTTGAAGACACCTGGTGCCACAAAGTAATCAGCTGATTAACTCAAAACACCTGCAAAGGGCTTTAAATGGTCTCTCAGTCCAGTTCTGAAGCCTACACAAACATGGGGAAGACTTCAGATTTGACAGCTGTCCAAAAGGCGACCATCGACACATTGCACAAGGAGGGAAAGACACAAAAGGTTATTGCTGAAGAGGCTGGCTGTTCTCAGAGCTCTGTGTCCAAACACATTAATAGAGAGGCAAAGGGAAGGAAAAACTGTGGTCAGAAAAAGTGTACAAGCGATAGGGATCACCGCGCCCTAGTCAAGATTGTGAAAAAAAGGGTGTGGACAGCTGCTGGAGTCAGTGCTTCAAGATCCACCACCAAGAGACGCTTGAAAGACATGGGTTTCAACTGCCGCATACCTCGTGTCAAGCCACTGTTGACCAAGAAACAGCGAAAAGCGTCTCACCTGGGCTAAGGAAAAAGAGCTGGACTGCTGCTGAGTGGTCCAAAGTCATGTTTTCTGACGAAAGCAAATTTTGCATTTCCTTTGGAAATCGAGGTCCCAGAGTCTGGAGGAAGACAGGAGAGGCACAGGATCCACGTTGCCTGAAGTTTAGTGTAAAGTTTCCACCATCAGTGATGGTTTGGGGTGCCATGTCATCTGCTGGTGTCGGTCCACTCTGTTTCCTGAGATCCAGGGTCAACGCAGCCGTCTACCAGCAAGTTTTAGAGCACTTCATGCTTCCTGCTGCTGACCTGCTCTATGGAGATGGAGATTTCAGGTTCCAACAGGACTTGGCGCCTGCACACAGCGCAAAATCTACCCGTGCCTGGTTTACGGACCATGGTATTTCTGTTCTAAATTGGCCAGCCAACTCCCTGACCTTAGCCCCATAGAAAATCTGTGGGGTATTGTGAAAAGGAAGATGCAGAATGCCAGACCCAAAAACGCAGAAGAGTTGAAGGCCACTATCAGAGCAACCTGGGCTCTCATAACACCTGAGCAGTGCCAGAAACTCATCGACTCCATGCCACGCCGCATTAATGCAGTAATTGAGGCAAAAGGAGCTCCAACCAAGTATTGAGTATTGTACATGCTCATATTTTTCATTTTCTTACTTTTCAGTTGGCCAACATTTCTAAAAACTCCCTTTTGTATTAGCCTTAAGTAATATTCTAATTTTTGACACACGGAATTTTGGATTTTCATTTGTTGCCACTTCAAATCATCAAAATTAAATGAAATAAACATTTGAATGCATCAGTCTGTGTGCAATGAATAAATATAATGTACAAGTTACACCTTTTGAATGCAATTACTGAAATAAATCAAGTTTTTCAAAATATTCTAATTTACTGGCTTTTACCTGTATATGATGAAGAAAACTGCAGTAAATGTGTATGTTACAGTAACAGGCGCAATACAATGTTGGATAAGGAGATGTCAATCAATCTTGGTCTGGTCTAAAGGTCTCATGAAGCAGAATAAGTGAAGGTGCAGGTGGACAATAAGGGCTTTCCCACTGTGTACATTTTGAATTGTCAAACTAGAAAAAGCACAGGTGTAAAAAAATAAAATTAATGTTGGCTCAGTTCCATTGACGTGTCTCAGTAACTCAGGCCCTGTTTACACGTACATGGTTACTTTGACAAACAGAGACATTTCCCTTCGTTTGTGCCCTCCGTTTACACGCAAACGGAGAATTTGCCTCTGAAAACGAGTATTTCTAAAAACTCCGGCCAGAGTGGCGATTTTTGAAATCTTCGTTTGCACGTTGCATGTAAACTGAGACAAACAGAGGTTTAGGCAGCCAAGGAAGTCAAAACAGAGGAAGTGATTAGTTGCTGTTGTTGCCATTTTTGGGGTTCTGATTGGCTAACAAGGGCTTGAGCTTCTCGTTACACTGCCAGCTACAGGTTTGGCATGCTCTTCACGGCATATATACACGGGTACGTGTAAATGAACACTTTTCTGAAAGCTGACAGGTGTGCACAATGTTATTTTTGAAACCGGAGCGGTTGAAATGTCAGTTTATGAAAATAGCCGCCCACGTGTAAATGTAGCCTATATATCAGTCAAGTAAACCCAGACTGAAAACATATAGATGCCGGGTCCCATTTTAAAGCAGGATTTGTCAGCTTAATTAAAATCACAAGGGCATCAAAGACTCTTTTGGTTTTCTGTTGACAGGTTTTTAAAAAGGTATATAGGTTTTATTATATGTTTCCTCCAACAGTGTGCTTGGTTAGTTCAAGTTACACAGCTTCATTTTATATCTTGTTCTTTTTAGTGTTTGGCAATCTGTGACAACTTGTGTAGTCATTTGCAAAACAAACGTATACATTTTCAACAGTGTTTTCAATGTTTTGTTAACCTGGAACCGGTTCCAGTTTATGGAACACAAAACTATCGGCGCAATTGAGCACATTAGAGAGACACCAAAATCTCTCTCCTACTGATGGAAGAAAAAAGAAGGTGCACAACTGATGTAAATATTGCAACTTCATTGCTACAGAGATCCACCATGCATGCGTTAGTGTAAAATACCATAAAATCCTCTGTTTCATCAGCTGCCAAGGATGAAAGTTTATTGGCAGTGTGCTGCATGAGCTTTGACAAGTTTGGCCATCTAGAAGAGATGTGTGGTGATTATCTGGATAGGGCCGCTCTGTCTGTCTGGCTGCCCCAATAAAGCCATGATGCCAGAATATTCGCCTCTGGCTCCCAGGTCTGAAATGGTCTCTAAAACCGATTTTTGTAACTGCTGCACAATAGTGACATAAGACAACATCTTGCACACAGTCCATACATTATTTAAACCACCCTTGTAAAGAACCAGCCTGGGTTTCCATATTTTCAAGCAAGATGGAAAGTACAATAATCTTGGTGGGGATGGTGGTGACATGTGTTTGTGTTTTCTCAGTGTCTGTGGGAGTGTGTGCCTGTGAAATGGGCATGCATACAAGTGAACAAGACATATCAAGATATGTAATATGACATAATGTCTCCCCTGCTCAAACCCCCAGCTGCTCTCCCACATGTCACAGATCCTGCACCATGTCTAAACAGATGCTCTATCAATAATGCTTGCTTCAGGGCCACACACCTCCCTGGTGGCCAAATTGGGAAGAGGAGAGTGGATGAGAGAGAGAGAGAGAGAGAGAGAGAGAGCGAGAGAGAGCGAGAGAGAGAGAGAGAGAGGGGGGGGTAGTTTTTGGAGGAAGGACAAGACTGAAGGAGAATGGGCGAGAAACCAGAAGCTAGAGTGACTACAGGGAGATGGATTGGCCATGCCAGAAGAAGCCAAAAGACCAGTGAACCTGGGGATGAAGTGTTCTCCTTGTCCCATCTGCTCAAACGAAGGGCAGTACAAAGAAAATTTCTCATCATTTGGGTCTAAATGTTTAATTTATCTACTATTGTGATCCTGATTTACTGTTAGCGTTGGGCATTGAGAACCGATTCCTACTTGGAATCGTTTCTTTATTGGAATCATTTGGTGGATTTTGGTTTCAAAACCAATCATAGCTTCCCAATTTAATAAGTGCAAGTTTTGGTTTATGTAGGCAGCCAGACGCTTGTTGTGTGGCAGCATTGGGACGCAGTAAGCGGCGCTCTAGTGTGGCTTTATTTTACATTGGAAAAGCCCTGCAACCTACCATTCAATCAAAAATAAAAAATTCCTCTTATTTGTAAAATAAGCATGTGACCCATTTCAATTCCATCCCTCAAAGAATTGGAATCAAGAATCAATAAGAACCGGAATTGAAATGAAGAATCCGAATCAGTGTTGTAAAACACAATCCACACTATGCCCAACCCTACTTATTGTGCACAGAGATGACACGTAGAGACACAGGTAAACAGAAAGGAAAAATGCAAAAGGGTTTTGCTGTAAGAGGTGCTTCCATCTATTCACTAATATAGATATTATGCCTACAGACTATCACAAGTAAACTGTGAGTGGTAATAAATGGAGAGGATTCAGATTCAGTCCTTTACAATTCTAGTGCTGGTGTCCATTACTCACACTCACCTTAAAATACAAGGTATTTGATAAAAGGCTTAGTCTCTTTCTTTTATACACTCACATATACACCAACATATACAAACCATTAAAGCCCACCAGCTTTGCTTCAGTGCTGTGAACACTATTATTATATATTATATAACATTTGCTCTTTCCCAGTGTACATGTGAACAGAGTACAAGCTGTCTGACCTCTGAAAAGAAAAGACAGCATGTGGTGGTCAGCAGTCCTGTGCAGCTGTTAAATTTTCACCCAGAAAAACATTTTTTTTGCCGCTTTGATATATTCCTTTGATACTGGTACACTGCATTTTTATATTGGGGGGGGGACACACGATACTGAAGCTTTAAAGGACTGCAATCAACTTTTCCCCAATAAACAGATTTATTTTTAACTTGCCAGCGGAACTATTCATCAATGTTAATGACATTAAAATGTATGGATATGAATGGGAAAGCAATGCAACTAATTGTTTGGGTTTGGCTAACTCGTGTAAAACAACAAGCCGTGAATAACACAATAATAGCATCGCAGAGCCAGATGGAATGGTAAACAACAATATTGAATATATTTTTTCTTTTCACTTGTGAAACCCCCTCCCTATAGAGATACGTCCTGTTGGGCCTGTGAAGCTGGTTACAGGGTTCTGAATGAATTCTGTAGGTAGGAACAACATTTTAAAATACCCATCAGGCATCTCCAATTCATCAACAAAACCATACCACATTAGGTGTACATATTAGTTCTTGCATGAGCAACAAAACACATCAATGCTTCTTCTGCACCACCCCTGTTGTCATCATCCATCATAATCTAGCCCTGCCTTCCACTAGCTGTCAAAACGGCTCTGGACAATTCACTTAGACAGTGTCAGCTGAACTGTAATATTTTACCAGCCACTATAATGAGGACTGGCCTCCAGACTCACTAAAACAAACATATGGCTCCCTGCTCCCACCTTGGTGGTTGTGTCCATGACTTTGCCACAGTCATTCCAATTTTCCTGTTGCTGGAGGCAATAGCACTATCCTAGTATGGTCAGCATTTGCCAGCTGGGAACCCAACCTGTCAGCCCATGCATTATTGTCCTTTGTACATTGTCTCTAATGCTACAATGAGCTTTCCAGAGGAAAGAATAATCCTTTTGTGCTTATCTCTAGCTTTCATTAAATGGGTTATACATTTAGTCTAAAACACAGCAGCTATAACCAGACCCACAATAATTAACTTTGTATCCTTTGGGCATCCAATGTTTATGTTTTTGATTAATAGTTCTATTCAAGACGTGTAAAATGCCCTTTACAAGTTCCCAAAGCCATAGGTGACATTGTAAAATGGGTTGTTTTGCCCGGACAGCAGTACAAAATCAAAAACTGTTCAATCTACGATAAAAGACGGAGAAAGGCAGCAGAACCTATATATGTGGCTTGGACGAGCAAATGTTTGGCATTTTTGCTAAAAATAACAAACAATCAATATCAAAATAAGTATAAATTTTTTGTCACTTGACAAATCAGCACTGCTTTGCTCCTTCACTCAAGTCATGTTAACCATCCCAAAATTAATCTAAACCTGGATAACATTATAATGTACCATACAATAAGTGTATTGCTGTATCCACTCTGGCATAAATACGTTTTCCATAACGGCGTATGTGGGAGTGTGTGTGTGTGTGTGTGTGTGTGTGTGTGTGTGTGTGTGTCAGCGAGTCTGTGTGTCCTCAGTAAGTGCCACATCAACAACATTAACTTGGAGGACAAAGGAGGCACAGAAACACAGCAAGCCACACACGTCAAGAAAGTAACAGAAAATAGATGAAGTAGCAACACACACTATTTTAATTATCCTCTTGTCTAACCTGCCCTCCAATTACAAATAGGGATGTATAATAATCCATCTATTGATGCATGAAAGACAAGACAATAACACAGAAGCTGAACACAAGCAGGATAAGAAGTGGTTTGAAAAATGAGCTTAGAGAGGCTCAAACTAACTAAAATAAATGGAATATCTCTGTTCAAATTCACTAAGACACACCATCAATTTTTAATACTTGGGTGTGTACTTGCATAGTGGCAAAGACTATAAAAAAGTGAAGAGCCAGTGTTTAGCACCATCAGACACTTCAAGATAAAATACATGATTACATTTATAATAGTGCAGTTAAACGATAAAGACACTGCAGTGTACGCTGTATTCCACTGAGAGAGAGGCATAATGAATATGCGCTGGCTAATTTATGCTGGCTAATTTGTCTACATTTGGTAAATCTTTTTAAGATTGATTTTCTCAGCAAATACAAACTCAGCTTAACATTAAGTAAACAGCAGTGTGGAGGTTCGCTTTAAGATTCCACTACTTTAAATTCAAATTCTGCGACAGTTCTCTTTCCATACAGTGTGTAATTTCAGGCAAACATAATGTGTGAGGATTAACTGGCTGCGCTGCAGACACCTGTCATCTGTCTTCCTCCTGCTATGAGAATTCTACTTTAACCTCAGTACCACATGATTTTGTGTTTTATTAGAAGTGGCACTATGAAAGATGCCCATATGAAACACAATGAAGAAAATGACACATACTAAAACTAACAGGGTCTGGTGGACACAAAAAAAGTAAATAGCCAATTTGGAATTCTGGGCTATATAGGCTGCTCAGTGTGTGCATGCAAGCACACACACAGACATCTATCGGGTTTGTGTCCTCCCACATCTCAGTTTTGGAGGTCTCTAACATGCTTTTGTTTAAGTGTATTGGATATGTCTCCTTCCACATGTCATGTTGTGTGTCAGTACCAGTCCTATTCTATACATTCAACCTTCATGGCCATGACAACAGCTTAGAGAAACCAAATGTTGCGCATAAAAGCATCCTCTTAGTGCCAAAAGGGAGTGATCAAGCGCTAGCAAGTCAGAAAAGCTCCAGAGGCAACTAGTAGAGCTCTGGGCTGACTGCAGCAATAGATACATCTAAGTGCCTTAAGCCCTACTGTCAAAATTCTTGGTATGCATTGTTTGTTTAGACACAAGGATCCATGCCTGTACATGTTCTTCCTGGCTCTAATAAGAGCTGGGCAGAATGGGAAAAAAAAATCAAATCTTAAGATATTTTTGACCAAATACATACATTTCGATACTTCGGCGTTATTGTAGGTTTGACTATTGGTGCTTTCACGCAAAAATAGGGAGTAATGAGAGTTTTGATAAACAATCACCAATAATGTGAATACAATGACCAAGTGTGTAAATGCAAATCATATAACAGCCAGTAAGTCTGATAGGTTCAGAAAATTACATAACTTTACTGTAATGCAGCCTTTAAAACCAGGAAAAGACAACACTTGTGTAATTTCATGATTTAACGATATGTCAAATGTATGACGATATCCAGCCTCATATATCAATGTCAATATAATATATTGATATTTTGATTTTGATATTTTGCCCAGCCCTAGCTCTTTTTAGTTTGTCTACAGGCCTTCCTGCCGCATGTGCCCACTTAAATAAAAATATAAAAGTAGAATATCTTCTGTTATGTTGGTCTGATGATAGTTATACTGCACTCACAATTAGGGATCGGAATCTGCGCTTATACTGACCTTATTTAAGCACATCGGTTATTGACCACAACGTGACTGATTCACATTAAATACAGTTTGTCAATATCATCATACAATTTAGGGTTTCCATTATAAGTTACATTTTTTTAGTCAAGGCAGGCTGCCAACTCAGTTTTACTACCACAGCAATCGCTGGATTCATCTTGCTGTACATAAAAATGATTCCACTGTAAGGAATACAATATCAACATGGGAGAAACAGAGTGCCGGTATATGAGCTGTACTTGGTATTGGCAGATACCCTGCGTTAGATTGGTGCATCAACCTGGTTTTCCTGGATCTACCCTCTTTAACTCCACATTGACAACTTTATGTAGTCAAACACAGCCTCTGCAGATACGATCCATCACAAAGACAAAGTGAATATATTTAATCGTCTCTTAACTCCTTAACTATTCCCTCTTGTGTTACTTGGTATGCAAAAACACATACCAAACACATACACCCCCCCCCACACACACACACACACACCAATCTACATGTGATTACAAAGACATACAGTAAGGGTTGAATGTTTGGGGCAGATGCAGACAGTGAAAAACTTAGCGGTCCCTTTCCATCCCTGCAGGCAGTAAAGCAGGCAGCCTTGTCTCCCAAGACGAGTTAATAAGATGGAGCAGTCCCCTGGGGGCAACAGCCTGAGCGCATTATCACTTTAAAGGCAGCCAGAAAAACTGACACATACCAGGAAATCACTCCCAAAAAGAAGCATTAATTACCCCCTCTCACTAGCCACTGCTGCAGAAAAAGTTAATTTGACAATTTGGAAGAGAGGGATTGTTTAGAAATAAGGGATTTTCCCTCCTACTTCGTTCAACGAATCCTCTGCAATTCTTTTTTTTTGTGTGACTTTATTCATACTTCTCATTTGTATTTCTTTCCACTATAGCTCCCTCTCTTCTCACATATGTATGACGAGGCAACCCTCTCAAGTGTGAAACCACACAGAGGTGTGGGGCGACACAGCACATATCAGCACATGTGAACCACCCAAAGACCCCTTCTAGAGACATGTGGGGGCGATGAATAAATCATGCTGCATAAAGCCAAGGGGAGAGAAGATCCTCTCCTGAGGGCCCACATTCACTTAGAGCTGCTCGACTCAAACACAAGTATCTCCCTGCCATTTAAATGAGCCACACATGGCTGTGTTGAAGCAAATGCGAGTTAAACTGTCACCTCACTGAAGAAACATTGATCATTACACAATTTGTTCTCTTTTAGTACAGCCATTGTAATTAAAAAATAATTGAGAGGTGGGGTGGGCAGGTGCTCCCATCAACAAATTCTTTCACCAATTAGCACTACAATAATATTGCCCTGGATATTGCAGATGATATTATTAGCATTTTGATGGAACACAAGTGCCTGCATGCCTGCACGCCAGAGAACTGTTCTCAAGTGGAATCTTTTCCCTGAGATCCACGGGGGAAGAGTCACTTCTGGCTTGACAAAAAACACGCTCAGAAACTGAGATAGAAGGCATTATATTATGGTCTGCATAAAGTGTTCTGGAGAGCCATGTCAAAGATTCAAAAAGAGACCATCATCAATGCATGCAGGGCAGAATGAGGCTTGTCAATTGACCACAGGCATTACATTTTGGATTAGATTAGATACCAGATAGATTAAATTGGATTTTTAACCTGAGCACTGATGGTCACAGGATTTAAAAAAACAACAACAAAAAACTGGTCAACTGAACATAAATAAATTTGGTCCACACAAATCTGACAAATGGGTTTCAACATCAGCGGGAAGACCTGTGTGTTCTCATATAGCCTGCTTGTCTGTTGTCAGAGGCCTAACAAATTGGTTCTCTGACCACTTGGGAGCATGTGTGCAGCGTGTGATGGTTTAACCTGCACAGAAGAACCAGAATCAAATTTAAAGCAGTGAATTTCAGTGATACATCTTACCAATTTCCTCTAAAGCATCCAAGCTCAATCTGAGCATCTCTCTGTGACAACAATTATCTCACGAATACCAGAGGGGGAAGATGACTGACAATTGTTCTAGGTTAAAATGACTTTTTCTGTGCTTGCTGGCTATGTAAAGTGAGTGTAATTGCTAATTTGCAATCTTGACCAATGATATCTCAACTCCATGGCATAAAATGGACCTTAAATACTGATTGGGCTGGAATTAATTAGCCTCCAAGGTTAAATATTAACACACACTATAGAACAAGTTTCCAGGCGTTAGTAATTCCATGAAATTACAAGTGGTGTGAATGGCCCCGAACTATGGCAGTCTTACCGATGTTGCTTTTTTTTTGTTTGTCAACTACATTTTTCAAATTGTAGATGTTTGAACATTCTATCTTTCAATAAAAAAAAAATCTTCATAATAGAATAAATACGTAGATTCTACCTCAACAAGGCCTCATTTTGAGATGGAAAAAAAAGATATTTACAGGAAAATGTGTCTAAGAGCTTGATTCCTTTAAAGGACACACAATTATAAATACCAATTTGTCCTCTTCTGTGTCATTATTATTAATACGATTTGGCAAAAATACACCACCTAACAGTCATGCCAATATGGCATTTCATAATTGCACTGAATTGCACCTGTATGGAAGAGAGAGAAGGAGACAGAGAGAGAGAAAAAAGGAGAGAAATGGAGCGGGGGAGTGTCAGAGACAAAGACAAAGAGACAGACATAGAGAGGGAGACTGAGACAGAGAGATCAGAGAGCTGGGGACAGGAGAACAGCGAACGATAAATGAATTCCCAAGAGAAAAGGAGGGACATGGAGAAATTACAGAATAAAAGGAGAAGACAGAAATGACATTTCTTAAGGGACTGCTGTGTGGCATTTGTAGGAAGAAAAATGAAATGTGAGGACCAGAGAGAGATGGAAGGCGGGAGAGGGCATGGTGAGAATGGAATGAGTAAGAGCAAGAAACAAAAGAGAGTGTGTGAGAGGTAAGACTAATTTATGAGAAATGAGGCAGGAGTCGGTGAGGCTGGCTGCTGCTGCCTGATGGATTGGGTGGGGATGGAGGAGTGGGTGTGGAGGGGGAGTTTGCAGGTTGGTGGACAGACAAGAACCTGTGATATGGATCCTTTGATGCGGCATTTCAAGAAAAAGAATTGAACTCTCCAAAAATGGGACATGGGAATATACTAAAAAACATCACTTCTCTTTGGAGGAGAATCAGGTAGGTGGAGCAGACAGTGGCAAAGGCAAGAAAAAGACGGGGTAAAAAACTAAGAAAGCAAAGCACAAGGGAATGAGCTAAAGAAAATAAAAAAAAAATGAGCTGGAAAAAAAAAATGTGTGAAGTGACAGGCAAGAAAGCGTTAGAAAGGAAAAGATGACGAAGATAAATTCAGATGAGAGACAGCTGCCTTTGATGCAACTGCTCTTCAACTGTGGCAGTTTGGAAAGTGGGGTGGGCACATGTGGATGTGTGTGTGTGTGTGTGTGTGTGTGTGTGCACACACACACACATGTGCAACCCTCTGAGTGTATGCAAGTGTCTGTTAATAAAGTTCACATGAGCGTGAAAGGCGGGATTGATAAGGCAGCTGCTCATTTGTAGTGCGTAAGGACTTGGTTCCCACATGCTCAAAGTACACAAACACAGAGACACAATCACTCACACACGCAGACTGCCTCTGGAGGTATCGAGAAACACTCGGGGCCTACAAAATATTCAAGGCTCTCTTCTAGACAGAATCCCCTCCCAAAGCTTGCTGACAGAGGAGCGAAGTGAACCTCCTCTTTCAAACACTGTACCGTCTTCATTCGCCCTTACAGCATGCTCGTACTGTATCAAAGCCAGGACACACGCTGCTGTGTGAAGTGCCATCAACGCACACCTCCTCCTCCTCCTCACACACGCTTGTGTTCTCTTTATGTCTCTCTTTCTATCTTTCTCACACACATAACTTTGAGAGAACAGAGAGGGGAGCAGAGATGGGCTGGCAGCGGTGATGAAAGACAGTGATGAAGGTAAGCAGCAGTAAAACACACTGTAGACGTCATCTATCTACTGATGGAGAGAACGCATCACACAGACGCACTGCCTTTTAAGTTCAGTCTCTCTCAGAATAAACCCAATAAAGATCAGGCCCAAATGTGCACATTTACATGACCATGTGGCTCATACATGAATGAACACAAACACATCCAAACAACCCTTTCTCTCCAATTACACTGCCAATTCCATGGAGGCAAAAACCCAAGCAGAGGCAACTAGGCACAACGCATATTTATCATGTCATCATCCCACATTCATTCCTTTGTAAGCTATCAAACTATTGATTGGCTGCCATTTCAAGGGTCTCTCCCAGCGGTGAGGTTTTTGCTGGCAAAAGCTGCTTAAGCCAAAAAATAAATAAATCACAAATGTGGATTTACTGCAGAGCATTATGCATCATGCCATGCATATCCCCTGATATGTTATGTTGCCTGTTTATGTACACATGTATGTGTACATACATGTATGTAGACATTGTAAAGAAGGTCTGCTAAAGTTCAAACCAAGCACCAGAATGTGGAAGATAAGTGACTTTAAACGTGGCATGTTTGTTGGTGCCAGACGAGCTGATTTGAGTATTTCAGAAACTGCTGATTGACTGGGATGTTCACACACTACAATCTCTAGGGTTTATAGAGAATGGTGAGAAACTGCATGATGCTACCATGTCAAGATGGACCAACATTTTTGGGGAATCTTTCCAGCACCTTGTTAAATTTATGCCACAAATAATCAATGCAGTTCTGAAGGCAAAAGGGGATCCAACCTGGTACTAGCAAGGTAGCGGCTGGTGAATTTAAATATGTGTGTAATGGCCAATGTCATATAATCAGGGTGGCTGGATGAGGGCTTGTTCTCCGTGGGAACCTACAGTGGGGCAAGGCACATCATACAGGGAATGGGCCCAGAGGCAGCCACCCAATTTATATTGCATTGTAGCACGAGCGTGAGCGCGCGCACACACGCGCACGCACGCACACACACACACACACACAAACACACACATTAATAAAAACACACAGCACACCTACACAGAAGCGCACAGTTAAACACAGAAAGACCGACTTGGAACCTGTCAAGTGCGAACAAACTGATGACAAGACGGCGACAGATGGATTCACTGAGGAGAGACGAGCTACGCATTCAACTCAATTAGCAACGTGCTGCTGCATGACGCCGATGGGATATGGAATCTCACCATGACTGGCAACCTGTCAATCGAGCAACAGAGGTGCAAAACAAGCATCATGCAAGACGTGATGAATTAAATTTAATAAACCAATAAATAAATTAATTTATGAATAAATGGTATAAACCCATGGAGTGGCAGCTCTGCATCGAAAAACAGGGCATAATGTGACCAGGGAGCCTAAATATCCCAAGGCGCACACACACAAAGAAGAAACTGGCAGTGGGGAAAGAAGAAGAAGGAGGAGGAGGAGAAGGAGGGGGGGAGGGGGAGGCAGTGGGGAGAGACAGCAAGGAGAGAGAAGAGACAGAACAATGGCTGCTTCCCTCTTTCTCTCTTGCTCACTCTCTCTTCACGAGCTCTGTTCATACATTATCCTGCCACGGTACCTAATGAGCCAGGCATTTCCACCCTGACACTTACGCTTGGCTAGGCAACCCTTATTACAGTCTGCGTAGTGGCTCACACACACCCACACCCACACACCCACACACACAGTACTGACCATCACAGGTCATCACAGCAGCTGTGTGATGGGGGAGCATAAAAACATCGGTTGTCGTTTGTGATGTAAAGGAGCATGCCATATTCAAATGCATCTTTATTGTCTGTCTGAAGAAATCTTCATTTAATGGTTCAAGTGTGTTTGTGTGTCAGTTTCAGACATGTCAAGTCCCTAGTTCCTACAAATACATGAAGCCTGAAGGCTGCTTGGTAATACAAGGACAGACACCATGTGCCTCTTCTGAGTCCTTGGCTATTACCAATGCTTCATTGTTCATGACGGAAGACAACATTTCTCTTTTTGTTGCTTTTTACAGATACACAAAAAAGGATGTCTATCTTGTCTGGCAACATACCAGTCAATGCCAGGATGTACCCTGCAGTGCTATGATTGTTTTGCCTGATTCTGTATAAAAAGCCCTTCCACTTCAAAAAGAGGCTCCCATAACTGCTTAAGTGGTAAACCAAAAGGGCTGTGGGAGGCCAATCAGCAGCAAGTACAGTAGGGGCGACATGGTTAAAGTTGGTCAAATGCACAAAAGCATGGAAGTATAGTGGAGGCAGGAGAATTGCTTTGAAATGGGGGATGACAGGCATGTTGGGAAAAGAAGACTTAGAATGACATAAGACACTCAGTTTGACCCTCAAAGCATGAAACATAAGAACAAAAAAGTAAGAAGAAACCAGAGACTGTTCTTTTTCCCTTTAATCTAAAATTAGATGCTTGGAATGGAGGTGATGTAATCAAATTCAGTTTTCAATCTTTCTGTGAGAAATGGTTGCTGCGGCCCAGCAGCTGATTGTGATTTACAGCCGTGCGGGTTGGTGTATTTCTGACCACCATTACACTCGAGAGAGACAGTAAAAAAACTAACTTCAAAGCAATTGAACGGAGGCTGGATAGGTGATGTAATGTCGTCTTTACTGGAACTTAATAGCTTATGTCAAAGTTATATTGAAGCAGTTTCCTGAGAAAATGTGCGAGAGGTAGGATGCCATCAAATTAAAACTGAAACACATAATGTTGCCCCAATTGTATTTTCATAAACAGGAGCAGGATAAATGATTGTGTTTTGTATCAAGTGAAACACCAGTGACTGGTTTTAAATGCCATCTATGAATGTGCATTAATCTCCAATGCCTCTAAAGTATATCGATGCCTCTAAAGTATATAAATCAAAGACTATCCATCATGACACAGTACTGAGCTATATTATGACATATCAGATGTCTGGATATCAGCATAAGGAACAGCTGACAAACATTATTTCATGTTATAAAGCTGTCAAAGATCTAGATGTAAATGTGTCCATAAGCTAACTCTTTTATTGCAGTTATTGAATTTAAGGTGGAGTAAAAATAGCCCATTTTCTTTTCTCCTGAACAAAAGGAAGCATATTTCTCTTATTTCTTAAATCTGATAAGTCATATCCAACAAAAAAAGCATCAGAAAAACTTTAACATATCTTTAAAATCAGTAGAAAATACTTTACTCTTCAAAGGGGGACAACTGTGCGGAGTACAGATGTTTCTGCAGTGCATCTGTGGGCCAAGGCTATCAAAAACATGTCCATGCGATCAGCATGTTTTAAAAATCCTACAAAGACAAGAAGCGACATATTTTACTAAAACTGCACAGCAGACACTTGGATAATTCCCTCATGTGCTGCGCTCAGCTGTAAGACGCCTGGGTAGGCACCAATCAGGCTGTAAAAATACAGGGGACAATGCACGGGGAAGCTTCCTCTGTCTGTTTCTGACACAGTCCCATGCACATAGGATGCAAAAACAATATTCCTGCAGTTATGTGGACGTCTTGCTATATCGTTTTTAAATGTCTTGACTTTAAGTGAGCTTGCCAATGCTGAACATGCTTTCAAACAAACTTGTGCGCCTATGTGCGTCTCACACAAGCAATGTGTGTGCATGTCTTCTTGTATCTGTGTGCGTATTTGTGTGTGAGTGGATGTAAACTCAATATTCCAGGTCACGGTGCTTGCAATCTCACCGGAGGTTTAACCTTGGTAAATCCACTATTAGGTGTTCTAAGAATGATGATGTGAGCAGTAGATCCTCCCTGATGGTTTCACTTTCTAAGAGTAGCCAGCAGGTCACAAATAGAGACACTGTGGGGGTATTACAAGGTTAAAGGTGGACTAACTCTCCATATGATGACAATTCCAAGCTGGCATTTTCATTTCCTGAAGAGACGGATTCCTCATGGCAGCAGCTGAGGCCAACGTGTTTTTGTTTATTTTTGTTCAAATAAGTTCATCTCTGCTTTTAAGACGGTATATATGCTGCAAATATGCAGTGTGGACTCACTGTGTGCATAACAAACCTTTTCCATTCACATACTGCATTTCCAAGGAAAATTCAATATGCTTTCCAATGCATACACACACACACAAATCAGACCATGCCTATCATTCACAAATATGCCTTTCTGCACATTTTTTATTTTTTATTTTGTCCTTCAAACGTCTTCAGAGGTGCGGCAGTGCAGCCAACCAGTGGGAATAGCTGATGTTTTTAATGGCACAGGGTTTGTCTCCTGGTGGTGAGATAAACACGGGGAAGAGATTAAAACCCCAGGCTTTCTTCCACAATCTCCTGCCTTCATCCTCCTTCCTCTTGCAGTGGCCATGCAGGGCCGGCACAGCAGACTCTAATTCAAAACCAAACCCATTCGGTCTATAAGGCACACAAGAGTCTAAAAAACACACACGACTCCAGCAACATAGATAGAGGGTCACATTTCAGTGGGATGCAGGAGAAAACAGACAGGTGACAAGGAGCGGAGGATTGACTACCGTTTAATCACCTACCTGTCAAGCACGTCTCATTGGGTTCATTGCAAAATACGAGCAGGAACTTACACAGCTACTGACTGTAATACTGGGGTGGATTAGGTAGAGTCTGCAGGGTCAGTGATGCCAGGATGTGGATCACAACAAAACACCCTGAAGAGGATGAAGCAGGGTCAGGGGCCAGGCTCCCTGCTTCATGCTACGCCTCCCTAGTGAGGCACAGGTTGGCCTCCAAGTCAGCTCGTCTTGGAGCTGATGAGCTGGAACAGTTATTATGAGTGGCTAAACATATCATTTCCTTTGTCACTGTGATTAAGCCAAGGTGAGGGGCCCTCAGGTGGAGGTATACGCAGCGTGTATGATTAGCTCTGCCAATGACATTCAAACTAATCGCTAATATCAGCTCTGTCAAGGTGAGAGAATGCAATAAGAAATATGTCAGCTCATGTTGGAAGGCTGAAGCAATGCAAAGGCAAGTGCGGGAAAATCTGATTCCACTTGATGCGAATGCTGTGTCAATCAGTTAAGTCAGGCACAGCGGTGGATTGTTTTACTCTGCTCCTGTGCTGCTATACAGTAGTCACAGAGCACGGAAGAGCTGCGATCTGTAAACACTACAGCTCCCGTGGAACCAACGGGGGATTCGGTTGTTTAATAAGGGATTAGCAGTGAGGGAAATTAATCATCAAAGAAGACCTGGCCCTCGGAAAAGTGCTGGGGAAATTCTGTTCAAACATGTTTTATTCTCTTGTAAAAACACAGCAGTGGCCATTTGCTTACAGAGCTATGTGGATAAGGAATTAAAGAATTGGTTAACTTTTCTACTGCTGGTGGAAATTCATCTCTGAAGTCGTGCCATCTTTAAAACTCAAATGACCCCGCTCTCTCTTGTCTGAACAAAAGAAGGCATTATCAAACCTCACTCTCAGCAGTGCTAGATCCATTTGGTAAACAGCCTGTGTCCTACAGTAGTAATCACAGGGTATTTTTGAGGGATTTGCAGGCTGGCCAGGAGGCATCCGCTGGAGTGATCTCTAATTGCTAGAAGCAGAGGCCTAGACTGCCTGGCGCTCTTTTGAAGCTATCGGCAGCAGCTTCCAGCCAGAGGAGCCAGCAGGGGGAGGCTTCCCACTGAGGCACTCCTTTTTCTTTATTTCCTTCTCTTTTTCTCTCGCACCATGCCTTCATTCTACTTTCTGTGCTTCTCTTGTGCTCACTCCCCCTCCTTTCCATTCTCTTCCTTCCCATTTCTTTTCTAACTGTACTTGTTCCCTTTCTCCGGTCCCTTTTCCCCCTCCTCTCCTACTCAGTCAATGAGCCAGCAATCACTTTTCAGATAGACATCCTCTGCTCAGTCGGCCATGTTCAATCCCTAGCACCGGTGGCTGATGAGGCATTGTGGTGACGTCAAACACGGGCTTTTCAGGGAGCAACAGTTAACCTGTGGAGGCGCAGCTCTGCTTCCCAGGTTACAGGACTCATACTGGCAGTCCTTGTAGAAAATAATGAATGTAATATGCCAAAGCGATGAACGATAATGAGGCCAATTATTTTCTTTTTCTCACCCAGTAAGGCAGGAGAAGCAAATTCATGTCAAATAGTTGGTGTCTAATGACACCTTATACCAGTATAGCCTTTGTTACTGTATTAGCTTGTGTATCCTGGGACAGAGACTTTTGCTCTTTGAAGCTTAGTTTTGATTTTGTGACAAACACAAAACACCATAACCACAAAAAAATATATTGTTAGAAAGTTGGACGGTGTGGCATATTCATAGGCTTGGGCATATTGTTCACATTGCTAATGCTGGGGCTGTAAAATGCACCTATGAAATGAACAAAGACACACAAATTGAAAAGAAAAACTGCACGCTGTCATCCACACACATGGTCTCACAGAGACACAACCAGTTTCTGGTTGTTTGGAAGGCAGCTCGCTCAGTGTGACATTGACTCCTCAGTGCCAATTCCACAGTGGGAGCTGCGCTTGCTAGCTTTGCTGCCAATCCAGGTAAAGAGATTACCGACACACACAATGCAGTCTTCTGTTCATCTGCCAAGAAGAAAACCAGCCTTTTAAGAGCATAGAAAAAAAGGCTATACACAAATTCACACAGCCTTGGCCACATCCTTGCACCAAAACCAAGAAAATCCTTCTTTTCCAGGAACATGGCTTCTAATACGGGCCTCACTCATTTGGCTCTCTCGTACAAAGCAGCCCTCTGACTAAAACAATGCAACCTCCGCTTCTTTATCTTGGTCCCCAACACTGTAGCGCATTACTATTACTTGCATCATTCAAATAAAGAAGGAATATGGCTTCCGATCAGTCACACAGTCGTTATAAAGCTACACTAATGGGTGCACTCTGGTTACAAACTATTGTAAAACAATATGAAAGAAAGTTACACTAGGATTTCATCATCTTTCTTAATAGTGTAATTAAAAAAAGGTAAAAGAGAACGCGTGTGTTACCCAAAACAGATATAAATGTCACCTCAAACATTTTACTCAATAATTAACTAAAAACTTGTTGAAAACACTTGGTGGAAACTGCAGGTATGACACTGATTTATAGCAGTACAGATTTTTGCAGAGCATGAATCAAACAATCACCGTTGCATGCAGTTTTGACCCAATTAATCAGCTACTTATAATCGTAAGAGTGTAATTTAGCTTAGGGACTACAATGCACTAATTTGCATTGTATACACTTATCTTTTTTGGATTCATGTGGAATACGCGTGATGCCGAGAAGCTGCTTGGAGTATATATCTACACGGCATATTTCCCCTTGAAAAGGTCCTGTGTGGATTATGTGTGTGGAATTGTGCTACAGAGATCTGCTGATGAAGAGAGCAGTAATGTGGTGGAGAAGGAGGGCTAATTAGGGTGTAGCACAGTAGTAATTAATAAAGAAGGCATGTGAATGGCAAGATAAAGAATTCATCTATCATCTACTGTACCTTTATCTTACAAATCAAACTCCAATTCTTTGGCGGATAACGTTTGTTGTCCCTATGCCACTCTTTCATCACAGTCTCCATCCCCTTCTCTAAGAGATGCCATTTGTTTCACCTCACCAACTCTCTACTTTGCACTACCAATTGGGTTTGACAGTAACATCACATTTTTGGTTATAAATCAAATGTCAGCTTGCAGGACAATAGTAGGTAAAAGATGACAGAATGATTTGGACTCAGGGCCATTCCAAAATCTTTTATTTCAAAGCCAGTGTTGCTCGTCCTATCATCCAGGGGAGGGCACAGGAAGTCACGATGAGGGGAGTCGGTGGCTGCTGTGCTCATGGCCTTGTCCCAAGACATGTCCACCCACCCCCACACCCACACCCACACCCACACACTTGGACCTCCTGCACTGCTGAATAAACCACCTAAAAAGTAAAAGAATAACTGCACACTACAAATATAGACATTCCCTATTTCCTCTTTTCTGTCACAAATTGAGTGTCAGTAGAGGATGTGAAGGTTGAAGGGAAGCGGTGTGGTGGGGACACTGCAGCAGAACATGGAACAATAGGCGCCCTCTGGCATCAACCTCTGGACAGCCCAAGCTGCTCACCAAAGACACTGAACTCACCCACAATGAACTGCTGCAGTGGGAACGAAGGCTTTAGAGAGTTCAATTTCCAACACAATTGGCCGTATTCTACTCCTTTAAATGCCAAGGAGATGGTGTGCAGCGCGTGCCTTTGTGAGGAGCTTTGCTTACAGCGAGTGTCCTCTAGCAGGAGAGAAAGACGGGAGAAATGGAGAGATGGCGAAGACAGTCAGGGTAGGGAGATGGTGTGGGGGACAGAAAGAGTGACACTGTGTAAATGAAAAGAAAGAAAGAATAAGACTGAATGACTGGGCGAGATAGAGAGTTAAAAAAAAAAGTATAGAGCGAAAAGAGAAGGGTAGAGAATGTCTCCTCTGGCTGTCGTTTCGCCAGCCTCACAGGGACCGTCTGAAGGACAATGCTGCTACTAGTGGAGTGTGACGTTTGTCCTCTATCCAATTCACCACAGCCCCAAAGAAAACACACTTACAATCATGTGTCCATCATGCATCTCATACACAATAAACTCTTCCAAACTAAATACAATGTGAAAAATAAAAAGGCACTAAGATAACGAGATGATGTGAAATCACTGTGCCCCACAGCAGGCCTAACAAGGGATCACATATAACTGCTAAATGTAAATTTGACCTCAGATACCCAGTGCTTTCTTTTCTAAAAGGAATAATTTTATTTTGTACACACCTCTATAATATACTGCAAGTATGTAGGCTCTTCTCTACAGCATATTTATTTTGCTTGTAGAAACAATAGTTTTATTTTTGCCTCACACAAGCTCAAGTAAATATAAAAAAAGAAGTTTAGGCTGCTGTTGTGCTTTAGGGTTCGGGTCAGAACAGTTTTCAAATTTTGATCAAAATGCAACTGCGTAAAGCTGGGCACTAGCAAAGCACTGTGTTGAAGGTACTACAAGAATCCAGATTAACAAGAAAACAAGGGGAATGGAAAATGGAAATATGCTCTTTCCTGCAGTGCTTTGAAAAGCACTAAGTAAACTATTATTTCAGGACTTGCAATTATAGAATAGGCACTATGTGTTTTTGCATTGTGTAGCATTTGGATTGTTAAAAACTGAATGTGTTTTTTTTATTTTTTTTTTATCTGTTGCAGTGCAGCAGAGAAATCCAAAATTATCTTTTCATGAATCAATCTGTAAGATAAAAATGAACACAGGTGGGAAATTGATTTGGACTGCCAGGCTGCCAGATGCCCATTACTGGATCTGTAGGCAGCGGTAAAGTGGGCCCAGGCACTGGTTTCACTGATAATATATTCAATGTCCTTTCCTTTGTGGTCACAGGGAAGCTGAGCCATTAATATTACACAATGGCACCAATGGTTCTGATCTATTATTCAACTTTTCTTATGGCTCTGTAATATTCTATGCAATTCATCAGGAAAAGCTGTTGTGCTTTTCAAGATGAAAGCAGCAAAAATGCACTGTTTCAAATTCCAACTGGAACAAAATATCTAAATGCTAGTTAGAAGAAACACCAACAGCACAAAGCACTGCACCTGCCTCCTGCCTCAGTGTCACACTCAATATAAATACGTCCGCTGTCATCAGAAAAATTGCCAAGGAGGCTGTTTCTCCATCATTGTCTTCATTTGAAGGGCATTTTGCTGCCCAAAGGCAAACCCCGAACTCCCTCCCCGAGCGTGGCGCCCATCCCCTTTCACAGAGGGCTGGCAGTGCAGCAGACAGGAGAGAGAGAAATAAGAGAGAGAGAAAAAAGCTTCGTCTCAAAGCAGACCTCACACTGGGTTCTGTCACTACAGATCAAAATCCCCTCAAAGCCATAGATCACTTCCACTACAGTTCACATGTTCCACACTTAGAAACTGTTTACCAGACTCAAAGAGTTCGTCTGCACAGTGTATACACACACTTGCAGAGTACACTCACAACTGAAAAAAGAAAGTGAGAGCGTTTGCACAAAAAACAATACAGCGTTCGATCCGAGCCAACTGCACTTAAACATTTATACAGGTTAGGAGGATGAGTTGCTCACTTAGAAAGGCATGTTTACATCTCTATGGCAAAACAGAGCCAGTTCACTGAGATGGTGCAATGCCAGCTCAGCCTACAAACGAGCTGACTGGTGTGACAAACAGAGAAGTGTCTGCTCTTTTCTCTTGTGGAAATACCTGTCAGTGTCTGTCGACTACTCGGGCACACAATGATACATACACACATACGCAGCCGGGGACAGCCTGTCTCCTAAAAGTTCCTTTAACGTACCTATGTGAGGATTCATAGCCAATAACAGCCATCGCACAGGGCTCCAGATAAGTGACAGCCCTATATGTGCTTTACCGGCGGTTAACTCGGGCCTGTAAGCATGAAGCCTGGCTTAAATGCACACCACTGCATTGTGGTGCAGGGAGGAAACCTGTCTTTGGAAAGTCCTCTGTATGAGAGAGAAACGTCCCCTTGCCTTAGATAAGGGGCCGATGAGAGATAGCGATAAAGTCAGTGCTTCTCCTGGGCCTTATCTGATGCTGTTATCTGACTGCACAGCACCCACCATCTCACAATCTTTACACCCTTTAAGCACCTCTCTAAAACACTCACACCAGCATCATCACAGACAAACACACACACACACACACACACACACACACACACACTCAAACATTCTAAACACCGTACCAGCTTATTGATTACTTTGACACGCTCCCATTGTTGAGCAGATGGTACACCTAATATCATGTAAGATTGGAACTGTGCTGTGTTATCTCATGGGGAAAGGACACAAAATGAGTATTTTCTCACCTTTCAGAAAGACAGAGCCAAAAATAAGACAAACGCTGTGCACTTACCTCTATGTCTGTTAGTAGTCTTATCAAACATTAGCATGGCATCATCAACCTGGAAGACATAAGAAAAGTACTGACATTAGCCTAATCTTTTCAGCAAGTTGCTGCTTTACACTTATTTCTTTCTAAGCACCCCTCTCCTACATAATCACTTTGCGGTGACAGGATTATTGTCAGGTTACCATTTCCCTTTCAGTCTGTAGCTCAAAATTTTGATGATATAGGAATTATATGAATCTCAGTGGTTTTTACTCATTGTCTGGATTAGATGTGGCAAAGATGCGAGTGAAAAGTGGCAATAGGAGAGAAAATTTACAGAATGACAAACCATGAAAAAATGGAGAACCGTGTGCACAATATGTTTATTTTGATGAACACCAATGTCCGGTCATGGGGAGAGTGACAGATAGACACATTACACTAAGCGAGCGTGAGACAAATGGGATCCTTTCCTCATCTCACAGCCGCAGCGGCAGCAGCATCCACTATAATATCATCCCTCATCATGTCCAATAAAGCCACACACAGACAGACAGCTTTTTTTTTCTTCTTCAACCATCCCTGAAAAAAGGTCTCTAGACATACCTCTGCTTTCTATAACTCTGAAGAAATGCTTAAAAAAACTGAGTGAGGGATGCTCATTTAGCCTGTGATTGTGTCTGGGGAGAAAAATAAAAACAAAAACCAGAGAGGAAGACAGCAACAGCGGACAGAAACAAAGAGGGAACACTCTGCACCATTCACTCTCTGGTTATGGTCTCTAGGTAAGTGTAATGTGTACCGAGGAGGCTTGATGCTGTGCAGGGGGAAAAATGTGCGCACAAGCATGCGTCTGTTTTTCACGGGAGGATGACAAAGCTTCGGGAGGAGATGGGAAGAGACAAGAATAGGGGTCTCACTCAAGCCGAACTGTCTGATTGGATAAAGAGAAGTGCCTGGCAGCCAGGCAGACTAGCGCTGGCACACTGTTTATGCCACCCTCTTGCCACACATTTGGCACACAAGCCGTTGGCACAGCTTGTAGGGCCCGGTTACTCACTGCAAGGCTCACAGGCCACATGCGGCTCCCAGGCACTTTATTTGCACCTCCCCAAAATATTTCCAAATTGCCATAGCTAGCTACAGTCAAATGGATTTTAAGTAACCTATATACGAGGTATGCTTAGATTCACCCTTTGTTATGTAAGCACAGAGTAAACATTAGGGCTGGCCAATATAAAATCTTCTATCCCTATGACCTGTAGGTAATTTCATATTCCGATAATGACATATATACAGTATATATCAAAATATAGCTACAACATTATATCATTTTGATGTTAATTATCTTCATATGCCCCACCCTAGTACACATAACTCAGCCCCTGAAGTGAGTGGGGAATCAGAGCCTACAGGTGGATGCAGGCATGGATGTGCAGAGCCTTATAAAAATCCTACAATCCTACATAAAAATGTACATGTTAGGACATGTTATTATAGATCCCACATAACTTCTAGGCAAGTCCCGCCCTACGAAGCAGCTCAATTGGTTGGGGTTAGGCATTGACCTTGAGTGGTAAAGGTTAGGATAGCCGATTGATCAGGGGATAGGACACTGAACAAATCAGGTTATGTTACCTAGCGTAAGCATGGACGCATGGCCAATAGTAAGGTGTGAATACTATTGGAAGGGCAGGTCTTGGCTAGAAGTTGTGTGGGTTCCATAATGGTAAAGGTTTTAGAAACTGTACCATCAATTGCCCAGAATACACAATTACACTAAAACATCACTTACTAAATCCCATACCAGAAGGAAAATGTAAAGCAGGCAGTCTATGTGAAGTTTAACAGTAAAAACCTGAAGGCCAAATAGAAATTAATTGTTAATTGTGAGTAAAAACTCATTTGGGTTACAACTGTGGTACTCTAGCTTGACACTGTGCGTACACGCACACGCACACACAAACACACACACACACACACACACACACACACACACAATAATGAAATTTGCTGTGTCTGACAAATGACTGCATTATGGGAAAACAGAGAAAGAAAAGTAGAGTACAAATAAACAACTGGCAAGCAATAGCAGTGGCAGCAACAGTTTTATAAACAGAGATTTATAAAGTCACGTAACCTAACCTTTTGTCTCATGCCAGGCGAGCTAATGAAAATCGCATTAAAGTGACAGGAAGTGGGATAACTAGAATTTGTAGTGCAGTGGGTTGTGATTTAATTACCTGAGTTTGAAGAACACACAGTAACTTCTGGATTGTTTTTTTTCCAGCAGTATAGTAATTACATTGTTATATGTTGTACTGTACCTAGCCAAGTAATTCTATTGTTATATTGTATATAATATTTAATTGCCCAGGAATTAAATATCAGGTGACTTTAATTCAATTCTTTTTATGCTAGAACTTAGCTCCTAAAACCAGAACCACTTTCTAATGTTCCTCACATCTGACAGTGTGAAAGCTCCAATGCAGAGCAAAAGATGGAATGGCATGTTCACCAACTATGGTAAACATTTAAGTTGACAGGTGTGGCTGACAGCCTGTGATCATTTACATAGGAGACAGAAATTTATGGCATTTGAGTTCTGTCATCTAATATCAGTAATACTGGAACAGCTAAGAGTCGTGATGGCATGCATCAGTAGAAGTACATGCAAAATGGCCAGTGGAAAAGATTCTGTTTACTTAAAAAAAATCTAAGCAATGACGTCTTCTTGAAATACAACAGTTACGACGTGGATTGATTAGTAACAACTACTATGTGATTTGGTGTAAAATAATACCAAAAAATAATGTGCACAACATAACATCAATTATGACATATGTACTAGTATGCAATAACTTTGTTTTGTTATGTAGCCACATTTAAACAATATCATTTGTAGTTGCAATCAAGGCAAACAAGTAAGAGCAGGAAATCTGACTGGCTTGAATTATATGAAATATATATATATATATATATATATATATATATATATATATATATATATATATATATATATATATATATATATAAACAGTCCACAGTATCATGAGCCATCAACCGCCACGATCCCTTAATGCAACATGACATTCAAATATCTGCACTGGGATATTGGTAGTATTGCTACTGTAAAGCCATTTACTGCCTGAGAGCATAAAGACTTATTTTGTAAAATGAAGTGAGGCCTATTAAAGGAAGTGTATAATATAAATGTGTGAACTGTGTTGTTGTGACATTATTAGAGGAAGACCATCCTGTCAGGGAGACCCATACAACAAAGAACGCAGATTCACAGTGAAGCACTGACAAAGAATGTGCACATCATGTGAGAGTCACACTTCAGCAGGTCATACAATACAGGACCCCCCCCACCCCCCCTCTGCCACTTGCAGAGTCTATAGAACCATCTCCTGTGCTTCAGGGCTTTTCAATGTAGTTATTCAAGCAGAACACAACTGTGTGCCTCCATCTGATAGAAGGTTAAGGACCTCTTCACTGCTCACAAAAAAGCCCGCCACACAGAGGTGAGGCCAGGCTCACCTAAGGGAAGAAATTTTTCTCAGTCCTCCTCCTCCTCCTCCTTCTCTTTCACTCCTCCTTTTCTCCTGGCTCAGTGAAAAGAAAGGTTCAAAGGATAATGGCTGTCTTATCACTATGTAAAAGGGGAATGGGAACTCCAGCGAAGTGCCTGGCCTTTTGTGACAATGAAGAAAAGAGCAAAAGTCTATTTCTGTGTGGTATATGCACTGGAACAGTCCATGACCACTTAAAAAAGAGAAGACTGCTGAGGGAAGTTGAGGGGCTAGAAGGCCAGGCGGGTCTTTAACTAAACCTGCAGCAAACACATCTGAACCAAGTAACCTCCTCCTTAAAAAAATGGGCTGGCAGAAGTACATTAGGTATGTGATTCAATACAAGTGGGCTTTATTACTGTTCCCATTCTTTAAATCGCAATATAATTTTTAGGTATTAGCTAAGATTGTATATCCATTAAACAAACATGTAATAATGCTCTTATTTTTGTATCTACTTTTCTCTTCTAAAAGGTACAAAAAGATTCTAACATAATACATTATTATTATATTGAAATTGAACAGCGCTGTCCTCACATAACGGTAAGAGTAAAAGTAAAAAATGACGCTGGCTGTAGAAATGGTGGTTGCAGTACCAATTTAAAATTTTTACTACTGGCAGGCAGTGAATGGAATGGAAGTGGGTTTGTAGGTGAGTGAAAGAGATTGAGTTGAATAAGTAAGACTATAGTATTACTTCAGACTGTAGTATTAAGGTAAATTTCACTGTTCAAGGCGTTTTCACTGTTTTTTTTCCTCCTCAATAATTTGCAATATCTTTCCAAAAGTCAGTGAGTAATCATGTTTAATAATTTTGATTAATTAGAAATATTTTATAAAATAATGGTGATTGATTTTTGTCCAATGATCAACACCGTGATGATCTCTAAACCTTACAGTTAAAGAAAATGACAGCAGAAACAAGTTTGCAGATTTCTCATACCTCCGCAATTCAAATTAACGCCAATTTAGTGCAACGTCAAGGTGATTGGGTCTTTAGACTAGAGAGAGTGATGGCCTTAGCAAACAACTAATTAGCCTGAAATGTTAGTGCTGCAGCTAGTTGCTTTTACAGCTGGTTTGATTGATTAGTAGTGTCTCTGCAGTGTGTAATGCAGCTCTGGAGGGTTTACAGACAACACTTAGTTTTGCAAACGGTGAATTCTCTTTTTTTAAGCTATAAGGTGACCGTACCTGGTCTTTGGTTTTTTTCGTCCTCCGTGTCTGCCATGTCTGCCTGTGTCAGTACCATTAGTTTCCTATATTATGACCATTGAAGGTAACAGCCTTGAGTTATTAAGCTACATTTCAAGAAAGTATTGAAACCTTTTAAAAAATATATGTTAAATTGAAGGTATTAGTCTAATAGGCACACAGACACATTCCAATGATGGAGTTTATAATGTTTGTGGTGTACAATGTGAATACATCTGAAAGTAATGCAGCACAGTGGCATACGGCGGGTGAACCCTGTGACTGCATAAACCTCGGCACCTTATACCTCTTATGTGTTTGTGCCGCAAGCTATACGGTACCCTATTTAGGGGGAAATTGATGACAACTAGGGAACATGTTAGCTTTATAGGTAATGCTGATAGATTCAAGCAAAAAAAGTGCCTGTGGTCAGTCAACCTAGGTCTAACGTGACAGTAAAGCTCTATATCACTCTTGTATAATCCCTGTGAACAAAAAGACTTCACCTGTTCCTTTCATATAACATGAGACCTAACTCCAAACCAGGTGCAACCTCTTTGTATCAATCTATATGTTAGAACCACCTCAGAAAAAAATACATGATAATTCAAAAAAAGGTTGCTGAATGATGAATTATGTATCAAAGGACGAAGGCATCAATAAAGGCTAATGTGCTCTGTTTTTGGACAGGAAAACAGCGGAGATGCCAGGTGACAGGAAGAGATTTAAGAGCTCTGGAAATGAGTTATGACAGCGATTTAGAAAGGTGTCAAATGCACATTTACATTCAGCTCACGGCTGAAGGCTAGCACAGAAGCTTTCCTGCAATTTGGGGGCTGAGATAGATCACATCTGATGCCAAAGGAGACCTAAGCCACAGATGACCTGGGACTGGTTGTGCCCATCCTTTTGTTGAAGATCTGGGTTCTGGTTTTTGTGCTGGCACACAGTGGGGCTTAGCGCTGGTTGCAGGTTGAGATTTCTTTCTTACCTACATCCATTACACTTGCTGTGAATTTCACTGTGATGTGTATGTATCTAACAATTTTGGTGTCAGTTTTGGTGTCAAGGATTACTGGGATCTGTGCTCACACTGCCAACACCAACAATTATTATTCAATCATTCAAAAACAAAGGACATGCGGCTTAAACTGTCAGAAAATTGACCATGGTTCGAGAAGAGCACCTGGTTGTAGGTGGCAGTGAGTGGCGTGGAGCGGTGAGAATTTCCGCTTCCTCGCTAGCAGAGCCGTTCGTTCCTCCCTGCTCCGACTGCGCCGCTCAATATCGCTTCACTCTCAACTCAGACTTCACCCCGCCCTACTCAAATACCGCTAGCTTAAAAAAAGCTGTAATATTTGTCTTACCCCTTCACACCGAGGGCTCAAACAGGGTTGACTTTGCATTTGAAAGGGTTAACCCGCGTTGACCGTTATCAGCTATTATTTGGTCTAAAATAAGATGGGGGTTCACTCAGCTTCAACACCCAGGTCAATGTAAATTGCACGACAAGGGTCGCTAACAGCCAGGGCTGGACAAATATCATTGGTTGGAAATGGGGGCACACGCTGACCAAAACAAACGTCTGCAGGTGGCAGTTCAGTATGGGGACTGGCTCGTGTAAATCAATTTTTTATTTTTTTTTAAATGATTCGGGAAGCCGATAGCAAAGCCTAACTTTAATTTTAATGTTATCAAACTAAGATAAATTTATATCTCCTTGTCATAAAATGGTTATAAATGAATAGAGTAGCCTACTTCCTTCCACTGCTGCGCATGCAATGCATCCAATGCAGAGGAAGAGTGCCTGTCTCCACAAAATCATCCTTTGAGTGTTTGATTTTATTTGTCCTTTAGAACGTAATCGCTGTAAAACAATCACAAATTAGGGTTTTATTTCTCTCATTCAAAGCTCGTGCCGCTCTCTCATACGATACAATAAATAAAAAATAATAATGTTGGTTTATCTAAAGATTTTGTATTGCGTGCCTATAACATTAACAGTGCACAGACAGAATCCCACTTGTCAAGGTTGGACTATTAAACTAAAAATCAAGGATCAGAATTGCTCATGCTGATTAACATTACATTCATTACATTGTACAGTCAATAAAGTAATTTCGTTTGTAATGAATAATGTAGAGTTTAATGATGATCTTGCTGTCACTTCTGCTGAAGTCCATGAAAGAATATTGAAGTTAAGAGATAATAAGGCCTGTGGCCTGGCTGATATTACAGCTGAACATCTCAAACTTGCCAGTAAAAAACTGTGTCCTTTGGTAGCTATGTGCTACATAGGTGTTCTTGTTCATGGAGTTACCTGATTCTATGCTCTCTGTTGTGCTAGTACCAGTTATTAAAAGATAAAGTGGGGAAGCTGAACTGCTCAGATAATTGCAGGCCAATAGCTCTGGCCATTATTATGTCCAAAGTGCTGGAGACAGTTATATTGTGTAGACTTGAGAGGTATGTCCTGTATATTGATAACCAATTTGGTTTTAAACAAAAGAATGGCACTGATTTCTGTATTTTTGCACTAAAAGAAATTTTAAATATACAATTCCACAATGTTCTTGTGCTTCACTGATATTTCTAAAGCATTCAATCATGTTAATCATGATAATTTTTAAAGTTGTCTAAAAGTGATTTTTAATTTTTCATGAGAATCTTGGTGTATTGGTACTCACATCAGACGATGAGAGTGAGATGGGGGAATGTAAAATCTGTCCGCTTACAAGTGACCAATGGTGTTGACTTTAAATGCATGTGGTCCAGGCTGAAGGGTTGGTGACTTACTAATTAATCACCTCATCTACGAAGATGATTTGGTCACTTTAGCCCATATAGTGCTGGTTTCCAACAGCTTCTGAGAATATGCACACAGTATGGTGTCGATTTTGATATAAAATACAATGCTACAAAGAGTAAGATCATGATTATCAGAAGTAGAGAAGAGATAGTCAACCTTCCCTAACTACTATCTGTCTGGCACTGCACTTATGGTGTGCAGTGAGATTACCTATGTGGGCCATACTATTGCAAATGAGCTTTCTGATGATAAGGCTATCTACAGGCAGCATCGGAAGCTGTATGCTCAAGCAAACATGCTGTGTCATAAGTTTAGCATGTGCCCTATACCTGTGACAATCTCACTCTTTAGAGCATATTGTACACCTTTGTATACGGCCTACATGTGGTGTCGTTATAAGCAAGGCAGTAGGCCTGTACGATTCAGGGGAAAATATGAATCACGATTTTTTAGCTTAGAATTGATATCACGATTTTCTGCCACGATTTTTTAAATCGCAAAATATAATGTTTTGTGCACACATGAACCCTGACAAAACAAAACAAATTGGCTGTACCACACATGGATTTGTTTTTTGGAATCTATAGCACATCATCACATTGCGCATCACCACAAGCCTGTAAACACAGATGCTTCCCTTGAAGAAGAGGGAGAGCATTGCAGCGCTTTAAAACCTATTTTATACAGTCCGTGTTTAAAATTCACGGAATAAAGTAGCAGGCTCTTAAAATTAAATGAGAATCAAAGTCATTTAAGCATTTAAGTTATTTAAAAATCAAATTATGAATGGGGTGAATCAAGATCACGATTTTGTAACAATTAATAGTGCACGCCTACAAGGCAGCATTAGAAAACTCATAGTGGTTTATAATGACAATATGAGGCTGTCAGTGTTGGGGTACCTACCTGCTCTGCTCTTTTACGTAACCTGATGTATAGATTTATGGGTACAGTATCTGAGTCAGAAAATTACTTAATCGCTGTTTTGGCTAACCCTGTACGCAGTTCTGTCAGATTTTCTTCCAGACTGTGGAACCACTGGCTATAACATGTCTGTATATTAGTCACTGAACATTGTGGAAGGCTTTGTATTGATATTCTTGGTTTTCTTGTGTTTTTATTGTGATATGGATCCCCCTGGGTCTGAAATAAAGTTTATATATTAGACAACCCCCTTCAAAAGCTAACTTCAACAAGATAAATAAAGGCAATAACCCAACAGATGTCAATATTCCAGGATTTAGCCGGTGCCAAATATGTAAATGCACCAAAGTATGTGCAGTAGAAGGACGTTCTAGAAGATTTCACCATTTCAAAAATTAATACTTGTATTCACAAAATTATTTGTGGAATTCCATATTAAATGGATTTATTTAAAACATTTAAATGGTCTCTTTGATTCTAAATAATGAAATAACACCTCAATATCGCTGTGGCATAATAAATAAGATTTTCTAGCGGCACAACACAATCCTCAAGAGTCACAATGAATTCAGAACCACTTTGAACCACTTCTGACCCAATACAGGCCTACTAGGTAAAATCACATATTGAGTAGAGACCACTATTTAACTGGAGGACCCAGCTTTAAGCCCCCTTGTTGGCAAGCATCCGTTTTCCTTAAGTGTCTCAGAGAAAGAGACTGAATCCCTGCCTTCTTCAGGGCATTAGTCTGTAGCTAAACCTGCACCATGGCATCACTTTTAAGGGGTAAAAGGGGTAAAAAAAAATAAAAAAGATCCCGACAGGGATTGATGAAGTATCACATTATTATTATCATCATCATCATCATTACCATTATGAGAGATATTGGTCACGGTCAAGAAGAAAAACTCTGCCCCTTCATCAACACTGCCTTCGCAGTGTAGAGCATCTAATATTCTATTACAATGATGGCAATTAACAGAGAAATGATAGCGAACCAGTGACAATGGACAAATTTGTGACAACCCTTTCAATTGTTCTTTTGTAGAGAAAATCTATATCATTGTCTGGGAACGTTGAACTGCAATGTGCTGCATCCACGCTTGAACGCTTTTACAAGGGGCGGTTTAACGAGGAGCAGAGGGCAAAATTTTAGCTCCCTTTAAGCTTTTGCAATTACACAAGGGGGCAAAAGGGACACTGTTTTTAAGCGCAAGCCTAGATGGACGAGTGACTTTTTCAGGTGCTCAGCAGAGGCCAAGCCAGGTATGTGTAATATGGAACACAACCTGTCTCTTTCCCAAATGAATACTTTATGAGTGGCAAACCTCAGCAGAAGTGATAAAAATGCAAACTTAAACACACACACACACACACACACACACACACACACACACACACACACACACACACACACACACACACACACACAAAGTTAAAGGTCCCATGACATGGTGCTCTTTGGATGCTTTTATATAGGCCTTAGTGGTCCCTTAATACTGTACCTAAAGTCTCTTTCCCAAACTTCAGCCTTGGTGCAGAATTACAGCCACTAGAGCCAGTCCCACAATGAGCTTCCCTCAGTATGTGCCATTTCTGAGTCTGTAGCTTTTGAGGAGGAGGGTGGGGGGCATTGTGGAGGTTGGGGGTGTGGCCTTAACCAGTGTCCACTTTGCTCGTTTGAAAGCCAGGATGTCTCTCTCTCATGGGTGGGCCAAATTCTGTGGGCGGGCAACACAGAGAAAGGGGAGGTCCCCTTACCTCTTATGACCTCATAAGGGGCAAGATTCCAGATCGGCCCATCTGAGCTTTTATTTTCTCAAAGGCAGAGCCAGATACGCAGGGCTCGGTTTACACCTATCGCCATTTCTAACCACTGGGGGACCATAGGCAGGCTGGTGGAACTCATATTAATGTTACAAAAACCTCATAAAGTGAAATTTTCATGTCATAGGACCTTTAACACAAGTTATGGCTATCCCATTTCTTTTAATTTTCTCTTACAGTAAATATGTTTTATAGTTTCTTCCAGCAAAACTGGATTCCTTACCTGGTTTGGTTCTTTGCATACTGTTTTATAGACATTGTAACTTTTCTTTTTCATATTGTATAGAGAGAGGAAAAAAGACCAGCCATAGCCTTAGCAATGAAACATTTAAATTACTATTGGAAAATCACAATTTTGAAGAATGACTGAAAAGCTGTCATATGGTATACTGTATATGATTACACTATGAATGACACCCTGTGTGACAACACAGAGGGAATGAGCTTCGAGGGTTCACATCCCACAAGTCATCTATTTTTTATACCTAATTACCGAAAAATGAGAACGACAGAAAAGTGGGATTCAAGTGTTTTTCAGCAGTCATCTGACAGGAATTCTTGTGTATGTAAATACTAATGATATACACCATGGGCTGAATGTCAACACTTATTCCAGTAACTTCCCTTCATGTTGACATTAACAAAATGGCTGGAGAGGAACACTTGAGGAAGACAATTCCTCAAATCTGTCAGGATTACATATTCATGAGGTCCCCCGCTCAGCATCCAAGGAGGTCGCTATGGTGATACAAACTGATGTATATTCTAACAATGAACTTTGTGTGTCAAAGAATGCCTCAGAGCATTGTTGAAATGGTTAGTACAGATCCAACCACGGCGCTCTTTCAGATCAGCATATACACAATTAAAAAGGCAGTCATGCTGAGGCCACTCTAATCAATGTACTGTTACAAAGAAATGTAATGAAAGGATGATGGAGTGATGCCTTCAGGAGGCTCCTATATTGTTAGGGCCAATCTTAACACTGTTGTGGCAAAGCCATTTTTCACTAGCACATCTTTAGCCCTGACAAAGCCAGCCTCAAAACAAAAAAGCAGTTAAAAGAATTAATATTTTATTGTAAACAACCCAAAATTCTGGCAAATACTATTTAATGTTTGCTGTACTCTTAAGGAACGCCAATTATGCATTATACAAATGTAATACCATCACCCAGGGAGTATTGTGTACCTTACTGTTTGCTTACTGAGGTAAGATTACAATTACTGTAAATTCTAACCTGGTTCCATCCTCTGAATCTGTGTTACAGAGCATATTGTATAATTTGAAATGAAAAAAAACTGGAGCTTTCATGTAGCATAACCACCTTTTCAAGAAAACTTTGCAACTAGGCTTAGGTGTGATGTATTGCTATTTTAAAACTGCCACTTTGACCCATTTACACAAAACAGGAAACCATTCATAAGGTTCTTCCTTCCTATATGAATGGGACTTTAGGATGTTGTGGGGTCTGGCCTTGCGTTTGGCCTCACAGAAGCATGTTCACACAGTTGAGCTCAGTATGCTTGAGGAAGTAGGCCTTGGCCTCGTCCATCAATCCGCCTGTCTTCCTTTGCCAAGCTGCAGGGAACTACCCATTATGGAGTCATTTTATTAATAGGGCCCCTTTCCTCTCCACCACACTCTTGCCGAGTGCCTCCTCATTCTGTCAGAATGGAGTATGCCTGCAAGCAACCTCCATGAAACTGCTGCACCAGGGCCCTCCCTCATTCTCCCATGTGAAAGCACAGGCTGGGAAATATTGTGCTTTCAAGCTAAAATAGTATTTGGAGAGGTGAGCAATCCCTAAGCCCTAGAGCAAACAGTTTAACATTGAGCACTTATTTAAAATGATGTCTTTTCTCCTGGTAAGCCAATCAGATTTCTCTTTTAGTACACACATCCACACACATACAGGAAACACATTTGACATCATCCGCCCCTTCTTCTCCACTCCTTGCTAATATCAATATTGCTGTAAGCAGCATTGACTGGAGGACAGAAAAGGGTCAGAGGATACTATGAGATGTTTGGGGAGACTGTGTGAAAACAAGATGCCGAGGATGAGGGGGAGAGAGTTTGTTGGGCAAATGAGTTGCAGAGGACGAAAAGGATCACACTGGAATAGCCAACGTGGAGTTAACTCTTTATTAGACACACTGATATTTTTAATATACAAAAAGGTCATTCATTCTTAATCTTGTGCCATTTTTAGTCTAGTTGGTGTTATTTTGTGTTAATATTTAACAGCTTATTTAGAATTGAAATATAAGGGTCATATTTGCTGACAGACCCATATAGTTGCTGCCAAGAACCCTCTTAGATACATATCCCAATCATTTTGAGGCATAAAGAAGCAGACCCATCCCAATCAATCATGAACAGTTTCTAGATAGAATCCAAAATTTTTGTTTAATTGTGGCTACCTGTTTGCTCAGCGTATTGCTAATTTAGCATCCACAGGCTTACTAACAGAAAATAACTCAAATGATTCACTAAATATACTTTATTACATGCCTTTCCACAGGCTGATTCAAGACTAATCACCATGTCAGGGTTGTATTTGCTAAAAGACCGTCTATAAAAACATTATCCCTTACATATTATTTCATATTTACTATTAGTAATTATCAATAATAATGGTAATTACCAATAATTAATAATACTAGTACTACTGCCTATACTAATCAGGACTTTTGCTTTTTAAGATAGGGCCTTAAATACATATTGGTATTTAGTTTTACTCAGGCAATGTAAAGACAATTTTGAAGATATGGTTTTTGAAATCGATAGCTACATCATTCCCAGACATTCTGAGGAGATGCCTCCTTACAATGCTGCATGTACCTAGGTAACGGGGAAAACCATGCAGCCTCAGCAAAACCTGGAACACATCAGTCGCAAAACGGCAGGCACGAACAAACATGTTCAGATTCAATCAGCTCATTAATGAAATGGGAAAATCTCTCTGCACGACATAGTGAAATACACAGACATGAGGTTGTGAAAAACTGCTTTAACTGAAATTACTGTTCTTCGGTGTTAAAGAACAACTATCTAGGAATTAAGTCTGAAAGAGAGCATGTCATTTTCTGTGATAGCAGTCGTGTCTTTGCTATTTTTCCCATGCATGAATCTAAGAGCTGGCCTTGAATTAGGAAGGTCAATTTCAGCTCTTACTGGTAATGAGAATACTCAGGAATGCAAATGTAACTACGGCACCTTTGCTACTGCCTGAACTCGAACTTAATGACACAGCTAGTAGTTATGCTTTTGAATAACCACTGACAAAATAACATGTAATAAAAGACTTTCTGTACTCATGAATCAGTTAAAAAGCACCCAATGACTGAATGCTCTAATATGCATGGGTCCGATGAACATAAATCTCTCAGGAGACAAGGGTGTATATTATGTACTTTGATATCAATAGGTGAACAAGGGGGATAAAATGAGCTGCTAGCTCGAGTTGAATACCATTCAATTCACTGACAATGCCCAGCGTCTCTAATACCTGCAGTGTTTCACTTAGATTAGGCTTAAGCTTTTTTTAAAGGCCATTTCAATAATTTGACATTTCTCCCCAGAATGGGAGAGAATGAGCACCGATAAAAACTTTTTTTCTCTCCCCCTTTTCATGCAAAACACTTTCATCTGTCATTTTGTGATAGCCCCTCTCTCTTTGTCAGCATAAATACGGAAGCCCCTATTTGAATATGGTTACACATCCCTCTATTTATTAAAGCTTGGATTAACATGACAGGAAGTTTTGTCTGGGGGCTCTTTAAGATGGCTCAGAGAGGCAATCTGGTGACAGTAATAGGATCCAGCTAATATACTTGACTGATGCTCCTTTCCCAGTGTTATAGAGCAGAACAATGGGAGTGGGGTTCTGGGAGTGAATACATTGTGTTTTTGTAAGAGTGTGTGTGCATGTGTGTGTGTCTGGGCGGACGAGGGTGCGCTAATCAGCCAGAATACCATCACTTAGCAAATATAAGGGCTGAAGAAATAAAAATACTAAAAGGTCACAGAGCAATTCCATCAGGACAACTATGCTACAATTAACTGAATAGACAAAGGCTCTGACATTAGCGAGAGCTATAATAATGTTTTACTCCAGTGTCTGTGACTTTGTAGAGGTTTGTTAAAGGTTGGCATTAAAAAAAAAATTAAAAAAATAAAAACATTTTTCAATACATCACTTCTTCTACCTCCTTGAGTTATTTGTTTTGTTCTGATGTAAGGTGTTCAGAGATTACTGGTAGCACCAAGTAGGGGCATTTGTTCTTCATGTATTGAAGACATTTCAGTGTAAATATTTTTACAAGTGTCTTTGTTTGTGTGACTAAAAACCAACAACAAATCTATAAGAAAACTATATATTACGTTATAAAAACTAATGATGGGTACTGAACCGTGAGCTTAGTGTATCAGTACACTCCTACTGTATGCTGCTAATAGTAAATCTCTGCTTTTCTTTTTGTTGTCTGTTATTGTCATTTATGATATTTCTGTGGCAGACTCACAACAGACTTCACTATGACCCATGTATTTTTTGCAGAATTTTTTCTGATGATAGATCTATTGCTGTCAATATCAGTATGCAGAGAGGGACTTGCTTATAGACATTTCCATATGTCAGAGTTGCTATTGATGGAGAGTGTGTGTGTGTGTGTGTGTGTGTGTGTGTGTGTATGAAATGGGCTAGCAGATCAAACACACATCTGTTCGTGAGATAGAGAGGAATCTGTGCTTCTCCCCTAAACCTCTCAATACTAATTAACGATCCACTGATAGTGGCCAAATGCCAACTGTCATTAGCACCCAACGCAACACAAGTACACAGATGTAGATGCGCACACACTCAAACACAGCTGCGGTCACCCAGACCCTGACCACATCAGGCCATCTGTGGATAAGATACAAAAACACAATGTTCTCTATTTCAACTCCCTAAGTGAGGTAAAAATCAACATGAAAAACCACATTAATCATACCATATATAATTGCTAATCTACTGTATTATATAATACGCAATGCCTGTTAAACAGACTGCTGGCACTTACACTGAATGCTTAAAGACGTGAATGACAACCTCAATTCTCGAGTAGCTGTGGACCTATAACTTCTTCACTGATATTTTGCGTGCTTTCAAGCAGTGTGCTTGCTAAAAGCATCTGACAGCTATCTTTGATTTTATTTAGCAAGGATTTTAGCTATGCCTGTATCTGAAAGGGTATCCCACCCACTCTCTGTCTCTTGCTCGGTTGTATCTGTCACTCTCTGCCTTGGTGACAGGGTCAGATAGAGAGAGCAAAGTGGTAAGAGGTATGACACTGAGAGCAGATAAGGATCTCCCTGTATGGACGCCCCCAGCATGACACCCATCACAGTTACAAAGACAGACGCCAGTTGGTCCGCAAAATGCCACCCACAGTTGCTCCAGCAGGGAGTCCAGAAGCCACAGAACCACCAGGAAAAGATTGATATTTTAGTCCGGCTATTGGGAATCGAACTGAGCTGCCATTAACGTCTAATTAAAAGGTCAAAATCACATTTAAGGACTATATAGAGCACATACCATGCTGACAATCACATGTGCTTTGTAACATTCTATAGTGTGGTGATTTTTGTACTTACATTTTTTGTGTTTGATTTTTGTGTTTAATACAGTAGCGCCTATATGCGCCTACAAATGACAACAGCTAAGGGGGAATGCATCGAAATGTATTCTATCCTAAAAACCAGAGTGGGGCTTCGTCTTGTCTCGTCTCTCCTCCTCTCTCCCTGTGCAGCCTGCCTGCCTGCCGCCATCTCACGACAGCATCTCTCCATCTCTCACAGCCCTCTGATCTCTGTGTCAACAGGCGACACCAGCAGCTCACACTAACTCAGCATGCATCAGTCCATCTGCAAAGCAAACTGTCTACAAATGCATTTAGCAAAGACTTTGGGTAAGATTAATGGCACGGCTAGTGAATACTGTAAGTGCTGATGTCTTTATACCTGGCAAGGTACCACTTGAAAGGTGCCATCCCTAGCAATAAAGACAGCCAGTGAACCTTTTCGGCAGATATCCTCCATGAGGCTGGGAATTTATGAGCAGCAGGTAGGAGATCAAAGCTGCTGTTGACAGACTCTGCAAACACACAGATTTATTCAACTCATCAAGAATTGTCGCAATGTTTTCTCAGCGGCCTCCTATCTCGGTGTGTACCTATACTGATGGGGGTTTATTAGTTGTCAGTGGGCCAGGTGGGAGGCTGCACGGTTGTCCACATTCGGTCCAAACTCATACAGAGGTTGTGATGACAGGATCCGAAGCACTCTGTGGTTACTCAGTGGAATTCAAATGCCAATCCCCCTGCCCAGGTCTCTCTCTCTCTCTCTCTCTCTCTCTCTCTCTCTCTCTCTCTCTCTCTCTCTCTCTCTCTCTCTCTCTCTCTCTCTCTCTCTCTCTCTCTCTCTCTCTCTCTCTCTCTCTCTCTCTCTCTCTCTCTCTCTCTCTCTCTCTCTCTCTCTCTCTCTCTCTCTCTCTCTCTCTCTCTCTCTCTCTCTCTCCCCTCTTTCCCCTTCCCTCTTCCCCAGTGTTTGTCAGGGTTGGTGATTAGCTGTCACCCTCTGCAGAAGCAGATAACACCCCATACAGCCTGTTTCCCCTGTGGGAGCAAGCACACACATAAAAGAGGAAAACACACAAACAAATACACAAGTGTATGCATATGCACGCAAACACATGAAGACACCTAAAAACTCTGTCCAATGCAAAATTGTAGTATTCTATTTTAGCATGCATTTACCTGGATATTTAAATGATATCCAAAGTTATCACAGAGCTTTTATGGATGAGTATGAGACTCATCCATAAAAGCTCTGTGGTAACTTTGGATGTCATTTAGATTCCAATTCCTTTATTTTTTAGCAGATAGTCATTTGAGTCATTGGTCAGAACTTGTGAAATGATTGTCCTGAATGTTTCCCTGATGAAAAGACAAAATATGAACATTCTCTATCTTGCCATGCACAAGTTGAATTTTCTCTCGTCCACCTTCGTTTTTACTTACGTTGGATGCACTAGCGTTAGTTGATTTAAAGGCATATGCATCCCCATGTTTGAGAAAATGTAGATGCAGACCATTTTGGATTATATCCACCCCTTTAGTGAGTATTGTGCGCTCAATGGTGTTTTTTTGCCTTCAAGGCAGCTAACTCTAACCTTAACCCTAAACATAACCATTGCCGCGCTGCCTGGAAGGAGATGTTGGGGGCAAATAAATACCAAACACCGTATTGAGCACTTGCTCAAAGACACACTGTGCCAGGGAGCAAAGCCTCAAATAAAATGCCCCTCAGTCTATACCCACTTCATTATTGCGTGCTCTTTTCTTTGCACTCTGATCTACTTGTGTCGGAGTGTACTTTGACTAAAAGCTAAAAGCCAAGTGGCTCATTAGCAGCTCTCTTTTCAATTCCAGCTACCTGTGTGAATACCCTCACACCTTAAATTATGGAGATACAAACTAAGATATGGGGTTTCGTAAAAGTTGCATTGTGGCAGTGAATAGGTAAATCATGATGTTCTCCACATTCATATAGTAACACACAGATCAAGCTTCCAGCCTAAATGAGCACTTGTGTACACTTTTTCTCGTGCACCTAAACCTAACCAGAAAGAAATGCCCACATCTCCCATCTGATGCAAATCCAACCTAAAACATGAAACGCAAAGCAAAGACCTGCATGTTTGAAATGAACTACACACTCAAAAGCAGGCATAAAAAGTGGAAAGCACTTTTTATGAACACACGCTCCCTCCTCATTCATCTCGTGCCCACACTTCTATCACACATAAGTCACTCACATTTTTGAGGAATCATCAAAAGAGACAGCATAACCAGGACACACAAGAGGTGCCAAAAAATAAAATGTGCTGAGTCTGACTCTTATGCATCTAGTATTTACAAACGGGTAGAGCTTGGATGACTAAGGGTTGCTATTTTTGAACCAAATGTGCAGAGCCAGACAGTATTCCTCCAGTGTTACTCCAGGTACCTTGTGCCCTTTCCATCTTGGCGACAGTTGCTGCATTAGTTGGACAGGGTTTGCGGGGATAATGATTACTTTTTTTTTGTTTGTATCTTAATGGTAAGAAGTGGATGCATTAAAGTATAATATCTGTTCCCCATGGCATTGTTATTGTTACACATGTGTATAGTGACATTCACAGACACAACTTAATATAGTTGTTAAATGTGTCCTGCCAGTAATTGTCTACGAGTGGAAGAATACATTGAAACAAATTAGTCTGTACGCCGTGTCATCCAAACCACAAAAGTTCCAAATGGCCTCACTCGATTATAAAACACGGCCATAGCCTTGTCCTGCATCACAAAACTCGTGAAGAAAACAGCAAACTCTAATTCAGAGCTACTCTAATATAATTGGCTGATGCAGACATAAACAACTCCTTATAAATTGAATTAAAATTAAGACATTCTGGAGGGAGGTGTCCAATAAATCTATATTCATCTAGTCTTTGAACATTCCAATTGAGCCTAAGATCATTTTTCTGCACCTGTATCCAGCAAATCTGAATCTGAAAATTGTAAATGCAATGGGAAAAAAAAAAAGTTATTCAAAACGTTATCTTCTGCCTTCTGCTTAGAAGTGGTGAATTTACGGCTCACAAAATACTAATACGATATAGTCTCTGGCATTTGTTTGATATCTAGTGTCAGTAAATGCTGTTATAGATATATATATATTTTATTTGGTTGCCTATTAGCAAAATTCTGATATTATATATATGATTATTTAAAGACATTATTTGAAGTAGAGATACCACTTTTTTTACACAGTTGGAATAAAATTTATTTAAAATTGACATTCAGAGTAAGAAAGACCTGAAGAATGAATACCCTAGGTCCAATTTTCCACCATGCTGCTAGTAAGGACAAAGAAGACATGATCTTTTTTAATAAACTTGTAAGCAAGCAACAACACCAATAGCAGCCAATGTCTAAAAAGAATCTACTCAGATCTGCATTGACTTTCTAAGGACAGAAATGGGCCTGAGGTGTCTCAAGGGTTTGATATAATTTCAAACAAGCTACGGAGCTTCAAGCTGATGCAAGCACAACTTTTAGCCACATCCATTCAAATCCATTTGGCACCCCTACTGAACACACTGTGATTTAACACCAAATCAAGAGTGACCCTAGCACATAGTGTTAGGGCTGCACAATTAATCAAATTTTAATCACGATCACGATTTTGACTTCCCACGATCAAATTTGCGTGATCGAGCAATTTCTTTTAGCATAATTTCATAGAACGCTCCAGGTTTTTTGCAAAGCCAATCTACTGCTTAGTAAACCACTGTCTGATCATGTGCCAGTCAGAGTTGTTCCCTCCAACACGCAGCTTAGTTTCTAGATGTAGACAGTCACAGAGGACAGAGTAACGTGAGCAAAATTCAACAGGTAGCAGTCGGTTATACGTCGGTCACAGGGTTTACCAGTTTACCAGTAAACACAACATTTTGTCCAGTCTCTGTTGTTTTTCAGACAACAGCAGTGACCAGTGCTAGTCGGTGCTAGTTAGCATCTGTTAGCTCACAGTGCTCGAGCACGAGTAATTTTTTTCCTCTAGGATGCACCGGTGCACCTCGCATCCGCTGCAATGCTGTTTATATCGATATGGTTTCATTTACATGACCCATTTCTTCTGTAAAGCCGTGCCTGTGTTGGATCTCTCCTCTACTCTCTCTCCTCTTACTCTCCACGCAGCCCCGCCACACAGCGGCCACCGGTCCACACTTCTGATATTTGTCTACAGTTTTAATTGTTACTAAAACAGCTGTATATTGTTAAGCATGAGAGGCAAACCTGTATTTCCGCTGGTAAACTATCTGCTATCGCAGCGGCCACGGCAAAAAACACAGAAGAAGTTATTAAATGCAGCTAACTTCAGTTCGTAGAGTAATAGTGTGTGAGACGGAGCCTGCTGGACCTGGGCGAGAGATGTGACCCGTGGCCAGAATATCAGAGTTCATAAAAATGCAGCGCAGTGACAATACAGACATTTCATACACACGACGTGTGTAACTCTGCTGACCCCCATTCAACCCGTGCTGGACCCATTCATAATGAGTCAGCAGTCACTCTGTGAGTACGTCCATCGCACTCCCTCTCTCTCCATAGATACATAAAAAAAAAATCCTTGGCCATTTATTTCAGAATGCTAATGTGTTTCAGCTGTATGTCTATACAACATACAACGTCAACATAAGAAGAATGTAACATAATATGGATGTGAAAGCAGTTATAAATAGCCTATGTGACAATAAAATGTTTTGGTCAAAATCAAATAATCGTGATAATAATCGTGATCACAATTTTGATCAAAATAATCGTGATTATCATTTAGGCCATAATCGTGTAGCCCTACATAGTGTAATCTAACATTATTTTGTGTGATTATGAGGTTGGGCAGGTCGTGCCTATGTCTAGTTCACAGTACAGCTTTCCAATCCCATTCAACGAACAATACCGCAGGTTTAACTTCAAATGAATATAGCAGGATAGGATCACCTTGCCCTCTTCTCCCCGTGTCATCTCTGCTGCCACAATACAAAGAAGGATTGAAATGTAGCAGATAAATATACGCCGTGGCTTTATCTGCTGCCCCTAAGCAGCTTTACTCAAAGGAAAGCTCAAACAATGCTGGCTAATCATAGCATTTTAAGAGTCAACGTGTCATCTTGAAATTGCCAAGAACAAGAGGTGATTTCTTAGGAGATGACAACCCTTTTATGGGAGCACAATAGAAATGTAGGGTAACCAAGGAGCAAAGGGCTGAAGCAGCGACGAGACCGAGAGGAGACACAGAGAGAAAAAGAGCACACACAGAGCACAATAAAGACAGTAAGACAAACACAGACAAAGAAAGACGTATGAGATCGTGCCCCTGCCTCTGTGTACATATGGCAAAAGGTGCTGGAGCAGAGAAAGACCAACACATTGAGATAAGCCCCTGTAGTCAGGCTTCCTTTTAATGAGCCTCGTCGTCTGTTGGCAGGCAGCAACGTATGCCCCCAATCATCTGCTGATTGTTGCATTACTGCATGACTTTTTTTTTTTTATTTCACTCAAGAACTATTGGGTTCTTGGCACACATTCGACAGGAACAACTGTCAAGTGTGAACAACAATAACCACTGGCATATAGCTGGCTGGTTTTACAGGTAGGTATTCCGCTTTATTGGCACAGCTAATCAAACTCAAACATTTAACTATTTTGTACCTATCTCATTTAAACTATAATACATGCCTCAAAGAGACACCTGTGGTTTTTGCATTCCTGCCCTTGGGGTCAGGCACTGCTTTTTCTCAGCGTATACAGGAAGTGTTGATTTACTGTCCCATATTAGGTAACTACGTCAATGAAATGACTTTACCGTCAGCAGGCTATATTTATAGTAGATGCACTGTATGGGAGAAGCAGCTCCACAGGAGTGTCTCCAGCAATCTGCCAGAACAAAACAACGTGTATTTCCAGTGCCAGCTCTTTTTTTGTATGAGATAGCTTTTTTTCGTGTTTGTCTTTCTAAATGCAAGGCGGCCCCCTTACAGTTAGGTTCTACTTAAACCTCATGATAAACCAGCAGAAATTATGTTTGTATAGATGACTATACAAGTGTGTAACACAAATGCCTATGAACATGACAATGAGGAGATGCTTTATGTCCAAACGTCGATCACATGCCAGCCGAGGGCACCTACCATCAACACTCCACCTAAACAACATGTAACTACAAACTCTAGGGATAGGAATGAAGTGTGACTGTGACCAGACAGTAAAATAATCTACGTAATCCAGATCGAAACTCTAAAGGCTTTTATAGATTGACGGCAAAGATTTTCTCTCTGTCTCAATTTCTACCTGGCTTAGGTTTAATTCAACTCAATTAAATTAGCTTGTGAGCCTAGAAGTTTGCAGAGAAAGCAATCATTCATCTTTGTGGCGAACCACTTCATCTCAGCAAAAAAAAAAAAAAAAAAAAGAAACGGCCCCTTCTCTTTCGCCATAGACAGCATTAGGCCACTCAATATAGTTTCAGCCATTGCAGCTTGGTTCTAATTACTGCAGATGACATCTAACAAACAGCTCTTTATGGATGTCCTAGCCTAGTATTACTTTAACAAATCTGGTCATTTTGTCGCCGGTGGCTGCCGATGCCTGTTGTGTGTCATAAGTATTCCACGTTTCCCTTTCCATCCACAAATTAAATGGTTAGGTAGGTTTTACATTGAGAAGAAAATAAGTTGATATCCTTATCTTTTAACATGCAATGTGAAAGTGTGTGCGGGGAGGGGGAGGGGTATCCCTGATACAGAAACACACCTTGAGGTAAATATGTTATCTACACTGCACACTACAGCTTTAATGTGAGACAATCAACACAAAAATCAACACAACCAAAACAGCTATAAGGCATTGTCCTTGAGTGACTGGCTGTGCCGCTGAAACACCTCCCTCCCTCCCTCACCATGACTATTTCAGGCAGCTGCTTACACGGACACCCATTCAACAGATACATATTTCATGAGCTATGGTAAACACACTGCTCTCACCAATGCCAATCTAGCATTGAATAATACATTCATAGTGGGTCGGCTAATGAATTGAGAGCTTGCCCGAGAGAAAAGACGAAAGCAAATAACCAATACTCAAAGTAGAAATAGAATTAATGAGCGGTTGTGAATACTCAAACACTCGGTTGTGAATGCTGCTCAAAAAGCGGGACCATTTCTGTCCTCCATCTCACCTTTGTTTCTGGTCAAAGTTGTACATTAATGAATGCAGGAGAGGTTTCATAGCCTTCTCTATGATTGTGGATTTCACAGATGTGTAAATGATGCGACGTGAGAAGCTGTGAGTGAAGCTTTGATCTGCTATTCCACAAGCCAGGTTCTACAACAAAAGGCGAGGAAATCCTGAGCTCAGACAAGCCTTGTGTAATCTAGTAGAACCCTCGCTCTGTGTCTGATCCTCCTCCGCTCTGCTGGCTGTCTCAGCAATCACTCTAGCTGCCCACACATAGATGTGCCCCATTGGCAAGAACATAGACCACAACTGGAACCTCCTCTTCCTAAACCTAACGTACACACTGTACTTGACAAAAGCCCGTTTAAGTGTAAATATAAGATAATTGTGAAAATGTCTGCTAATCCAACATTTCCAACCACTCACTCTAGGAAAATATATTAATCCATTGTCATTTTATGGGTTTTAAAACTTAATTTGCACTCACTGGAAGAAAAAAAAACACCCGCTCCCTTCAAAGAAAAACACCAAACACATTGTAAAACAAAGAGCAAAACTCAATTAAATATGCGATTATGTTAATACACTGTCAACACAACCAAAAAGAAACAATCAATATGGTAAACTCTGTGTTTATGGTAGAATCAAATTATTATTCTGACTGAACTGGCTATGTACCTGTAGGCTGTTTAATCCAAACTACACATGGATGAAATTAACTGGATCCCAGAGTAGAACTACTAGCTGCAATTTACAGTCAAAACAGTCAAAGAAGATAATACACAAGACTTCTTCAAATCCCAAATTAGATCAATTATGTTTATTTTTTAAATGGCGTCTTGGCACCTATGTACGTGTACGTATGTATACTTTTATTAGATAGGAAAAGATATTTGGAGCAATGAGGATGCATGCAATGAAAGCTCGGATTCAAACCGGGGACATTGCGGTTGTGTGTTATGCGTTGTCAACTAATAGGCCACTGTGATGCCCCAATAACTATAAATGCAACAAAATTAATTACCAAGAAAAGGACATCATACTGTCTGACAAAACATCCTAGTCATATATTTTAAAGTTGGAAAGTTTACCCAGTTAGAGCTCCACTACCTTTTCTCTATGTGAAAATATTGCATGCTTTCAAAGAAGCATAAGCACCAGAGCTTTTTCTACAAATGCATGTAACCTAACCACTCTGCCAGATCTTCCAAGAGAAAGAGGGCATAGAGAAGTATTTCAAGGAACTGAAAATGTCCATAGGTCAACATCCTGCCTTGTCAAGACATCTGCAACCCTATTGAGAGGGGCATACCGGAGAGGTAAGAAGTGGAGGCTGCATGTCCATCAGCTGCACAAACACCTTCATTAGGGTGGAAGGAAATTAAAACCTACAGGTGTACAGTGGTGTGTCACGGGCAGTTTAGACAAAAGAAAAAGGAACTCTGGTCAGCGAGCAGACCGATGGCGTGGCAAGTCTCTGTAGGTGTCTGACAAAATTAATTAGGAGAGTGAAAGGGAAATGTCTGTCAGGCCACAGATCACGCTGTGAAAAATACGTTCCCCTACTGTGATCTATTGATTGCCATTAAATGTTCCAGCTGTCATAAAATATTAATATTTGTCAAATCAGACAGCTATAAAGTGAATTTCTTATTTTTATAATCTAAATAACAGCGTACTGAAAAGACATCATTAAGCACAAAAGGCCAATACATTAACTGGAGGAAAAGAAACATCCTGTTTCAGGCTGTAGTTGCACTCTTACCCTTTCCATGTCTCTCGAGCCTGCTTCATTTGAACTCACACTGCAGCAGAATGTGACAGCTAATTCCATCACTCCAGTTCGAGAGGACAGACACTCATCCCGATGGGCTCGAGGGAGGAAAGGAGGGGTGGACTTCAGCAATCATTCACTGGTCACTAAGCATATAGTAGTATTTAGACAGCTTTAGCATAATGCCACAGCTTAATGCGTGTTGGCTAATTTGCCAACAGGCTTGATGTGAACAATCTCTCTGCATGTTCTGGTTGGGCGCATGGCCTGATGGGATGGCACACCATTAGCCCAGTCAGACTGCAGGGCCCTGCTGCTAACATTACAATGTGTAGTGAAGCATAACAAAGGAAAGGAGGGCTTCATCTTCCCATATTTGTGTGCTTTCCCAGCATGTTATGGTCAATGGGATGATAACAACGATACAAAGCAATGCATATTAGTAAAGAAAAATTGCCTTGCAATTAGAGCTATGGGGTATTAGTATTTTCATAACACCTCTATTATATATTCACATTCTCTATCAGGGTTGGTAATCACTTGTCTCAAACAGTTTAATTACAGCTTGGCAATGACTACTTAACGTGATTAGATGTTATACCTTATTGTTGCGTGTGGCATATTACATCAATTATATTAAGAGTTATTATTTTTATGAGTGTGCGGTGCTTGCATGTGATACAGGATGCAGTGAGGGCTGAGTGACAGGGACTTCTTAAAGACTTAATTTTACAAATAAAGTAATCAATATAAGCTACTGCACATCACGTCTCACCACACAGTGAGCTGTAAGGTCTTTTGCATAATTGCAATAAAAAAGTGTATTGGCCTGACTGATTGAATTCAGACTTGGTAATTGCAGCATAAACAATGTAGTTGACTGTCACAGCTCCTGTGCCACTAGTCTGTCAACAATCCAGATATTTTTCTAGTGTCTACTAGCATATCATGCAGATCCACAGCCTGCCGTGTAATTAGTATAATTACATGGTGCGCATGTGTTACCTGTGGGGTAACACATACACAAATACACTCTCACACACATGTGGAACACAACACATATTTTTCCATCCCTATGACCTGTCACTCAAAATCAGCCTTGATGGAAAAGATGCCCGGCTTCTTCATGCTTATCAGCCTCCACCGTCCATGGAAAATTCCCCACTCTTCCTCCTCCAAAATGAAATAAAAAAGTACTAAACAGACACCACCATTTAATCAAAGCATCATTTCTTATAGCCACCAAAATCCCTGTTGATGCTTCTGTCCATCAATACGACCACCCATACTCTCAGCCCAACCCCCACCCTTTGATCGACATTAACTCCGCAGCTGCCCGCCGCTCTGTTCTCAATCTTTCTTTCTCCCCCTAGTTACTCTTCCTCTCTAGCAGGAGGCCCTCTGCATGATTCCAGGCAAAGTCAATGTCTATCTTTTGTCTCCCTTGCTACCAATATCCAGTGCACTGTCTCCCGTTCCTTACTGTTGTGTCTCACAGACATCTAAGGCATATCAGAGTTGTAAATAGAGTGGAGCTTAAATGACAACAGCCTTGCTTTTCTGGGGATTTAGGGAGGGAAAAAAGGAGCTGATTTGTGCGAAAGACTGCTGGCAAAGATAAAATGTTAGGCTTTGGATCTAAATTCCACATGAATGCTTTTCCCTTTAGTGTGCATTATGATGGCAATGGACCATATCATAGTATTTGTTTTGCTTTAGAGCTGTCCCCTGTGATTTATGTTCCCCGAGTGCAAATTTTTCATGTCACTATACAAGCAATGTTTCTGTCATGGAGAACGTAGGGGGCTTTCTGGGGTTGAATATGAGAGATTTGTGTATATGTGTGCCGGTGTGTGTACGTGTGAGTTGGTGGTGAGGCACTTGTGGCAGTGCCAGCGTGTGACCGCAGGCACCATGGCTAGGGAGCAGCGCCTGGAAAGGTTACCCAGCAGAGTGGCTTTTGTATGGTAATGTGACCTCCAGCTCCCTAAGGAGTCCCAACACCTGCCTAGCACCCCCACCAACCTCACATCTCCAACTGTTCTCCCTGATAGCAACATAACTGCCGTTCTGCTATCGCTTTGTGATGTTATTATTTATTGGATATTTACATTACGGCAATGGTATCATTTTCTACATTTATTTCTCTTGGTTGGAAGACCCATATGATATGTACAGTAACTAGAATTGCAATATTACAGGGGACATTTGAATACAATTCCAATGCCAGTGCAGATGCAGGAGGTTTATTATATTATGTTAATATATTAAATTACTGTAACACCAACCATACGATCAATATTAACAACAGTTAGCATGAACTTGATGCAATAGGTTTGGAAACAATAGCTGAAAAACTATGTAGCAATATGCATGCAGACAAGCAGACACCACCCTAAACCTACAGACAACTGGCTGAGCATAGAGAGAGGGGCTCCAAAGCAATTATAGCAAATTAAATGAATGCCCTCAAGTTAAATAGTGTTAATAGTGTTCAGGGAGACAAATTTGAGATGCAACTCAGTGTGATGGCAAGATCTACTTAGATTGCTGAGTAGCAAACAGTAGCTTTAATTATATTCAAACCCTTTTAACAGATAATCAATTCATAGCCTGTTGTGACAGGTTCCTCTTTGGAAATGGACTGAAAAGCAGTGCGCATCAAACTCATTTTTGGTGACACCAAAGTTAGCTTGTCTTATCTCATAGTGAATAAACTCAGAAATGTATAAATGATATCTGAGAACTGTTTTGTCCTGTATATCATGGAAAACAATGAAACAACTGACACCGAGTGACACCTTCAGAGTTCTGCTCTGTGATTCAAGATGACAGTGATGAAAATGAAGAATAACATACGCTGTCAGGCATGAGATGATAAAAAGAAATCATCCAAAAGAAGAAACCATGCGCACAGGTTCCACTGCATGTACAAGGTATGTGTATACATTGTGTATTATTATGTATTCACTGAAAACTTCAAATCATATTAGGGCTCGTTGCTCACCACAAAGTATTTTAAACTAAAAACGGCATTCAGAGACTTCATGCTCCACATCTAGACACCCACTGTGGTTCATGTCCTCTCTCTAAGCCCAGTAGATCCTAACAAAAATCCACTCAATCCCTCCATTCAAGGTCTCAGAGCTGCTACCCCAAGGCTGGTGCCTACACTTGCGTAAGTTGTCCAACCACCGACCTCTATGCCCGAGGCAGGCTACCTACTGAACAAATTTTTCTATCTTCCCCATGCTGAGCAGAATCACCAACCCCCCCTCTCATTGCACTCACTCTGGACTTAAATACATATTCAATAGCATTGCACTGGCTATGGTTTCCCCCACATTAAATGCATACTGTGCGTCATGTAAAAACAAGTCCCCATACAACACTTTTGTCTATTTATTTATCCATTAAAATAAAAAATAAAAACTTAATTATGAATGAATGTCACATTGAATAATTCATGTGCACCCCGTTGCCGTGAATAAATAGCTAGTACACCTTTGCTTCCTCCCCTTCAGTGTTCCTTCAACCCTTTTAGTAGCGCCATGCACTGCTGTAGGTTATTGGTCTTTCTCCCTCTGGAGGGTTCTTGCGCATTAAGTCCTTATTAAAATCCCTATGGCATATAAACACACACACGCGCGCATGCACACAGACGCGAGCGCGAGCGCTCGCACACACACACACACACACACACACACACACACACACACACACACACACACACACACACACACACACACACACACACACACACACACACACACACACACACACACACACACACACACACACACACACACACACACACACACACACACACAGGCCAAGGACCGTCTGCTGGTACAAACCATTTATTAAAGCTACTGTGAAGGTCCTGGCAGTCAGCCAGAGGGAGACATGACTTTGGATCCCATTCATGTCCACATCAGCAGAGTAAAATGTTTCTAGGTGTTGATCCATGACAGCCATTATTGCTGCAATCCAGTTTTATCACTGTCAAATTCTACAAAAGGGGGGAAAAAAAGCCTTTTTTCTGCACTTTAACATATTGTCAATACAGTTCAAACAGCTGCTGATAGAGTTTATTTGCTTTTGAAGACAAGTTTTGAATAGGGAGAGGAGAAACTGAACCATTGTCATCTTGTCTCCACAGGGCCACAACCTCCCGGAAATTGTATAAAATAATGGAAAAATGTAACCTTTAAATAGACCTTATCCAAAATACATAAATAATAATGTGTGAATCCCCAATCTTTGGACGAATATTGAAAGAAAAAAGGTTTCCCACATAAACCAAAAAAACAAGAATTTGATATTTGACTATGTTTGCCAGGTTGTCCTAAAGGCTGATACAGGAGGAGCTAAGCCAAAGTTAGTCTCGCATTGCCAGACCTACATCCACAGCACTGCGGAGGATGGTCTGGCTTGTCCACACAGCATTCCAAGATGGGAGAAAGACGTGCTCTGGGTTAACGGCATTTCTTTAAACCAATCACAATGGCTATGGCCGGCACTAAACTCTACACAGAGCCGTTGGGGAGCAACTTGTTTTGGTGGAACGTGTACATTAAAAGGTTGTTTTAGTTGTGCGAGAGAAAACTCAGATTGGAGAGATAGTCTAGCTGTCTCAATTTACAATTTAGATACCTGAGGAGCAGTTAACCACAGTCCACATAAATCGACCAGAGTTTAAAATTCCATCAAAGAAAGCGGAAGGAATCGGACATTGGCGAAAAGACATGTATGAATTTCCTGCGGCTCTAGAGCAATCCTGGAAGTGGAACGTTGTGGGTATAGACTAGGCCAAGGTTAACAAGGGTATCTAAATGGTCAAGGTATCTACGGTCAAAGCTAATTCATGGCTGGGGCCATGATGAACTTGCCTTACTCAAAGCTTAGAAGAGTTTAAATGTGGATTTAACCAAGAGAAAGACAAAGCCAAGAGAAAGTGAGACAGACAGATTATGTAATGCTGTAGTGCTGAGAGAGCAAGAAATTTACTAATTACTAATTTATCAACTTGCAGTGGAATGGTATTATGTTCATATGATATTACAATTTCCAATCAAATTGTGTTGTAAAATTGACAAAATAGTTGTTGATACCAGTCTAATGCAAAGCAAAACAATGGAACACAGCTTAATGCAGTGAACATTTTTATTGTTATCTGTGACTTTGCAAGTATTTGCTATGTTAATAAATACATCTACATAGGAAGAAAATCTGTGATTTAAACCATATAAGCCTTACAGTCAAGAAAACTCTCTAATTCATATTGTAAACACAAATCTTAAATGAATCTTAAATTCTTCACATATGCACGGTACTGCTCTCCTTAGATCAATGGCTGTGTTGTGAAGAAACCTTCCAATCTTTGTAATTAATCTGCATCACTCAAACAAATCTATTGGACTAAATGCCAGCTCAGGTGTTTAAACCAGTATAAAACCCAATCTGGCTTGCCTAATCTTAATAAAACACCAGTGTTTCAGATATTACTTTGTGCAACTGCCATCAACACTCACACTCTCACACACACACACACACACACACACACACACACACACACACAGCAAATCTTTGCACCAAAATAAGAAAATAACTGCCCCAGATCGCTAAACAGTACTTAGAACCAGTCCCATCAAACTAACCCTATCCAGCTCCAGTTCCAAGTGCAAAGTGGTCTCAAGACTGCTGTGTCATCACCATACATTATTACCACAGGTGACATCAGGTAATACCATCAATTCGTTCTTCATTCACTGACAGGCAAATATCGTATTTAATTCAAAATTGCAGAGAGGGAGTGATTGTGCAGCCCAGGGGTGCAATAATCATTAAGGGGCATGAAACTATACAATCCTGATTTACAACTTCTTCATCACCTCCATTCTGTGTAGAGGGAATGATCTACAACAAGGTGGTCTGTTTCAGCGGTCAAATGAGGTCTAATGCATTTGGTAGAGGCTGATAACAGTGCTTCACTTTCACAGCGCACACTCGGAGGGAATTACAGGGCTGCAAAGAGGCAAATGTCTGAGTGCTTTAGTTAAAACCAGGGGTAAATGCTATCTCGTGCTTACATACTCCCTGATCCATGCACACTGAGGCTTCATGATCATTTCAGAGCTTGGTCCATTTACATTTTCACTTGACACGGTCACTCATACTGTATATTCTGCTTTACAGAAATCGATTACACAGCCAAAGGCCTCTCCTTTTCTACAGAGCACTGGTCTCTAGCCAAGCCTTACCTGGATTGAGAGATATGAGGATGAAAGGATTGGGTGCACCGGGACCATTGCCGTGGGGGAGAGATTTGAGCGCAGGGTTGAACATGCTCATGTAATGCTTTACAGGGGATAGGTAGGGGACCTCTCTGGGGAGTAAGCAAATATTGTGCAAGTATATTAGCTTTTAGGTAACTGCCACCTAAGAGGCAGCATGAGCCATCAATGACTTATCCATCAGTCGGACATAGGGGGCCTGTCAAAAGGTGTCTCTCTCTCTCTCTCTCTCTCACCCCAGCTGAGACATCTCTGACCCTGACCAGTTGCCCTGTCACTTTCTTGCCCACTAACTACTTCCACACTGGCAGAGAGAAACTGAACCAGCGCTTCCCAGTGGTAGTGCAGGACAGCCTCAGCCAGCCACTGTTCATCACCCTCACAGTGAAGGCTAAATATGAACACACATGAATATATGAATAACTGAACAAGTGGTTATTGCTATTCACCTGCACACACTCTGCAGAGCCTGCAAAGTCTTTTGTTTGGAGCCTGTAGTTCTGCTGAGCATGGGCTTTCTGACAGAATGTCTGAAGTGGGGCAGAGGGGAGTGGGAGCCCAGGTGTTCCTGGGTGGCTCTTTTACAGAGAAAGAATGACCTGTGTCTGCAAATGCCCCCTCTGTCTGTCTTCAAAGTTTCCTGCTATGCCCCTGTGCCCTCCTTGTTCAGTGGCTACCATGCTGGCATTAAGACGTGCCATATGCCCAGATGGTGGACAGCAGGGCCCCCCCCACACTTATGTCAGTGAAGTGCTGCCCCCCAGAGTGTCTCTGAGAAGCAGCTCCATTTGCCCAAATGAAAAAACTTCAAACGTAATGTTATTTTATCTCAAAACCATGTCATCTCAACAGCCTCCACAACAGTATCAACTGCCTTGAAGGATCCACAAGCTACTTCAGCTTAAATCTTGAGACCTTTAACTGGTCTAAAGCTGGCATGGTGATATTGGCATGAAGGTATCACAAACACACCAACATGTTTATGATTTGGCCAATAACACCTTTCTGTTTTGAAAAGAAGTATCATGTATTAGTAGGTCTGCATATGGCAATAGGTGAACATTTATTCAAATGTAATCATAAGAACATGCTTAAGATAGAAACTGACTGCACTTGAGTTCAATCACTAATCTTTTGGTCTGGTTACGTTGCCGATTTAGTATTGTATACAAGACGTGTTTAGTCTTGGGCACTGTGTTAAATTACATTATTTATCATGGCATTTTTTTATTTAGTTAGTCAAAACAAAGAATAGCACTATGAGGTTTGGGACACTACTGAAAGCCAAAACATTGAACCACCGTGGCTCTAAATAAAATCTGCTGTTTACATGCATTAGTAAATTTGGAGTGAATGCAGTACAAGCCATTTTTGTGCCTGTCATTTTACAAATTTCATAAGTACTTAGCGCGGCTAGCAGTGATATCTATTGAGTATGGGATGAAAGCTGGGATAAGTGGCTTTGTGCCTACTGCTACACATCAGGCTCTTCAAGTTCATAATGTCATACTGACACCAGGAGACAGGTAGTGCCAGGGGTGATGCCCAGGAGTGAAGGGAAGGTCAGCGAAGCTTCACAACCAAACTGGTGCTGATGCCACAGCATGTATGGCTCAAGTGCTTGGCAGTGCATCTTAGCCACAAAATGTTACATTTTTAGAAGCTGTCAAATTGCAGTCTAAAAAGCAGTCTTGACTGGCCAGAGCACCGCTGCAGGGCTTTCAATCTGCCCGTAATGGGAAAGATGGAAGAAGATAAGATTCCAATTCAGCCATTTGTGCACGGCCCAATGTGATCACACTGCAATCCGACAGGGCATTTGGGGAGTTGAGAGAATTCTTAAAGAGACAGAATATTTTCAAGTATGGCTTGATACTCACACCAATTCCATCACTGCTCTTAATTGTTCTGCTCACTGAAAGTAAGTGATGTAATGTGGTTGTATTACCGATTCGAACTCGATCACAATCAGACAGTCTAGATGACAATGTGACTGCACGGGGAATATTATGCCACCGTGACAGAGAAAGAGGCACATGAGGAAACACATTGTATATTTATATATCATTTTGCCATTTTATTTTGGTTATTTAAGCTTATTTAGTGTGCTTTAATGATTTGTCTTATTTCAAGATGTGAATCATATAATTGCTGTAGCTGCAATATAGTTATTTCTTTGAGGAATCAATGCAATTGATTTGATTGATTGATTTGTCCACTTAAATATAAAAATATGAAAACAGTGTCATACATTAAAATACATAAATAATTAGGGATGACACAATAAAGCCCAAAGACTTATTTCCATTGTGGTTATCGAATTGTCGCAAACCAAGAACAAAAGTGATTTCAAACATTTCAACAAAAATAACACAAGTACACTGATTGCAAACTGATTGCAACATGATAAAATATACAGTACTTTGTTTATAGCAAAACTCTTATATTAAAAAGGTCCCATGGCATGAACATTTCAATTTTTTTTAACATTAATATGCATTCCCCCAGCCTGCCTATGGTCCCCCATTGGCTAGAAATGGTGATAGGTGTAAACCGAGCCCTGGGTATCCTGCTCTGCCTTTGAGAAAATGAAAGCTCAGATGGGCCGATCTGGACTCGTGCCCCTTTTGAGGTCATAAGGGGCAAGGTTACCTCCCTTTCTCTGCTTTGTCTGCCCAGAGAATTTACCCCCCCATGAGAGAGAGAGACATCATGGCTTTCAAATGAGCAAAGTAGCAGTTGGTCAAGGTCAAACCCCCCCCCTCAAAAGCTACAGACTCAGAAATGGCACATAGGAAAGCTCATTGTGGGACTGGCTCTAGTGGCTGTAATTCTGCACAAAGCCTGAATTTTGGGAAAGAGACTTCAGATCCAGTATTAGGGGACCACTAAGGTCTATATAAAAGAGACTTCAGATCCAGTATTAGGGGACCACTAAGCATCAAAAGAGCACCACGTCATGGGACCTTTAAATACCTTAACTCTTCTCTTATGAACTTCACTTATTTAGTTTCTCTGGTTTGTGATTCCACCCTGCCGGTGTTAGCTAAACTAAGCAGTGTTGCCAAGTTACTACGGAACCACAGTGTTCTCACATTAATGTATTCTCATTAATGTTGTTCTTAGAAATGTTAACACCTGTGGAGAAATAAATTCAATTGCACAAGAGTAACAGCCTCTTTGGACCAAGCCACCAAATGTGGTTCAATTTAAAACAGACGATCGTTTATCCAGTACGACCACTGGGCATGATAACCCTAATCATATGAACACAGGCACTGCTCTGAAGGGGAGTGCAGGCTTATAGGCAGCACACCCTGATAACTGCAGCCTCTGCTGTGACATTGTCACGACCACGCATTTAAGGTGGAAATATCGTCTGTCGTTAAAGACATGCACATTAATACACATGTATGTCTAACATGCTGTAGTGTGTGGTGCATAAGGATACATGCATTAAGATACATTCCAGTTACCGGTACACTGTGCAGATACAGGAGCAGTGTTTGGCTCAACATGAAGCAACACTGATGAACACAAAGAACGCAAAGATGTAAGGGCCATTTCAGATTTTCAATTAGCCACTCAAAGAATAAGCAATCAAGCATATTTGTTTTCTTTGTACTATTAATAACCAAAAAAACAAACAACTTTGCTTTGGCACTCTGCCAAACTACACCATCAGGGTATCATGCCTCTTAACTCCCCATGCACATATACACACTGTCTAAATCCCCATCAACTATTTATAATTAATCTTCAAGATTCATTTTGTCGCTCTGGCCTGTCTTCATAAACGGGCACTGAGATTGGGCCTCAAATACAAAGAAAAAAGAGAGAGGGAAAAAAAGCCAATCTAAATTCTCATTCTCATATTTTTCCAACAAAAAGCTCATGAGTTGATGAAACAATACCCTCTTATCTGCAGGACTTGGCTGAAATGTTCGCTCTGTCTCTCTTTTATTAGGCCATATTCAACCTGTGGCAATTGAGAACACAGCCTGCAGAGGCTGCTTTGTGCTGCCAGGAGATAGTGCTACTGGTTGCTGCTGGTTTTGGACTCACGCTTTATACCTTTACCCATCGAGTCTAGTTTTACAAACGGCAACAAACCACTTTCATCACTCATCGTGGCAGCCTGCGGTGGTGTTATGTTAACACATCCTGCGGTTTATTAGTGCTTGGACTGAGTGAGACCGTTAAGACAGATAATAATAATAATAATAATAATAATAATAATAATAATAATAATGTATACTTTATTAATCCTGTGTGGGGAAATTACAATTTACACTCTGTTATTACACACAGGCCTGAATTACACACACATGCTCAGCACCTTTACATCTGAGAAATGTCAGAGTAAGGGGGCTGCCCATGGAAAGGCGCCCCAAGCAGTTGGATGTTCTGTGCCTTGCTCAAGAGAACCTTGGCAGTGCCGAGGAGGTAAACTGGCAGCTCTCCAGCTACCAATCCTCCACCATACTTTGGTCCGTATGGGGGCTTGAACCAGCGACCCTCTGGTTTCCAACCCATCTCCCTACAGACTGCCACCCCACATGTGTCCAGTCTCCTAGCAGTAGACGACACATCAATGCAAAAGTCTGATCAGCACTGCCCAGGCATTTATCGAGGAGAGAACAAAAGGAGGAGAGAATAAAAAGCTATTTGTATGTTGCAGAAGGCTTTTGTTGACAGTCAGCATCAAAGGATTGTCTTCCATGTCCTCTCAGCCCTTGTCAAATTGTCATCGAACCTTCCTGAAAATCAAAGAAACCTTTCACACACTTTCTGTGGCATCAACTCCCTCTTTGTCTATTTCAATAACACATGCACATTTCATCTTGAAGGAAAAAAAAAAAAAAAAAGTTGCTGCTTTTTAGGGGCTCTCCAAAGACATACCACTGAACTACATTCAGCCTCCCGCACATCTCCTCAAACAGACTTTATTCTCTGTTAATGCTATGGGGGACAGTAAAGAGGCAGGATGCTGAATGAGACAGCCAAAGGCCTGAAAGAGAAGGACGACGAGAATATGGAAGCAATAAATGAGCCCGATGATCCCATTGCTGAGCTATTTAGTTAGTAACAATCTAAATTGAGGCCCCCAACATAAACCAGGACCTAAATGTCTAAGCTGACTGGGCCTTCTTAGCTCACAGTCTAATTTTTCCAGAGTGCTCCCCCTGTGGTTAGGTAATGACGTGAAGGCAGAGTTTGAAATGTGAGCTCAAAGAAGGAAATGCATGTTCCTCTAGTCTCTTTCAGATAGGGCTGGAAAAAGCCTGCTCAATGTTGCATTTGGCTGCTTTGTGTTTTGAGTGAAGGATCAGACTAGAACTTCTGACAGTAGAAATATGCTGCCTTCTGAAGTGAGGAGCGCTTTGAACAAAACAAAAAAAAACATCAACAAGCTTAAACTTTATCTACAAACAGACTTGTGTCAGAAAGGTTACATACTCTTAATTGTAGTTGTGAATTTCTATGGTCAGTGTAAATGATTCTAAGCCACCACTTCATTTCTAGCTAATATATTTTTTTTAATACAACAGAGTGTGCCCAGTGGGACTACACAGGACGTTGGGTTTGAAGGTGGAAAGTTATTAAAAGGTGTGAAGAGAATGTGTGAGACCCCATTTTTGTGTCTCCCCGGCGCAAAGTGCAGTCAGTTGTGCAAGGTGTAAGACGTACAAACCGTGGACAGGCTATGTTAGGTGTTTTGGTGAGCAGAGGTGCAGAGCGCACCTGGGATGCAATTGGAAACTGGTAAGGATTAAGAAGAAGAATCTGTCAGTGGTACAGTTAGAGGATCAATCATGGCCAATTAAACCAGTTTATCTAATCGGTTTAGTGAGAAGTGTCTGTCTATAAATACACATTTCCATTATTTTGCCATATGCAAAGGGATTTTTCAAGTGATGGCTAAGGCTGCCGATTGGACTGTTTACCTGGTCACAATAGTGCCTTTCTTGCTAATATTCCAAACCCGGCATTGGTCTTTTAATGCCATTTACGTAATTGTACAAACCAGCAATTCAACATAACAATCATTGTTTACAAGATGGAGGTATTTATTCAAATACCTTGAAAGGATTATAGATTTGGTTTCCTTCGCTAAGGAACGTCCTGCCGCTATCAAATTTAATCAAAAACAATTACAAGCTTGACTCGGAGTCTGCCCTGCCACATTATATAGTGTTAGCGGCAGCCACAGGCCTTTCTCGATTTCAATTAAAAGTGCAGTGCCTTCATAAAAAAAAAAAAAAGAACTGCTTCAGGAGCTACTTTTGGGAAAACCATTGGAAATAACAAGATACAGGAAGCTATTACACCGTGGGCATTTCTGTGTTTTGGATGAGGATGTAAAGAGAGGAGTAGCAGCAAGGGAACTTTAAATGTCCTGGAGATTTTTCATGGAGCTGCGAGAGAGAATGTCAATGTCCATGCTCGGGTACCCCTGATAAGATTGCTCAAAGTTGTTACCGAGCTGTAGCATACACTGAAGAGCACAAAAGTGTACAGCAAGTATGTGTGCAAGTTGCTTAGTAGCATTGTGCTACCTGCTCACGATTTAACCAAGGTATCTGCAGTGAAAGCCTAGTTAAGTGTGCACTAAATAACTGCAGACTTCACATACAGACAGTATCTAGCTACGTTCAGATGGCCATACAGAGTTTCTTATTTGGGGGAAACAGCATGCTACAAACAGTTGTGGGTGGATACTGCTTAATTGTCAGCACTTAAACCCAAGTAGCAATGTAGCTTCTAATTAGTTGTAAAACTGGCTTATGATATGTATTTAACTTATGTATGCAACTTTTCTAGATTTCCATTTAGGTGCACCTATGCCAAAAAAAGAAAGAAAGCAGTCATAAACAATACTGTGGCCCAACAGCACTAACCTGCTCCAACATACAGTATATTCGGAGAACATATATCTATATAATCGTAAAGTGGTTCTTTATGTTTTCAGTACGAACACCTAAGAAATATTTTATTGTAATAAATCAAAAGGAACAAATGTGAAGTTAATGAAATATTCAATCAACCTTAAAACTGCTAAAATGCCAACTTAATATGTCACTGGGAAGAAAATTGCAATGATGCATTCTGAGCAAGTAGAGTGTTTCCCTGTGCTTCATGCCTCAGCAAAGACATTTATCGCACAGGAACCATAAACAGGACCTTTAACTTAAAGCCTTCACAAGGTTCATAGATAGTCTTCTACATTATTGCTCTGACAGTAAAGATCCCAATGTGCAGTGTAACCTTTCTATCGCATTTTGTGTATGTGTGCACATTTGTTAGAGTTGCTCCAACAACCATGGAAGAAATCCGATATTTTCCTCCATATGATGGGATGACTTGGACACTAGAAAGCATAAGTCAGGTATTCTGGGAGAGTTGTTTCTGAGGTCATCAAATATGATACACCAGCTTAAGGCAACTTCACCCACTCTTTCAAGAGAAGATGGAAAGGAAACAACATACAGCGCCTGTCTACTAGTCTGGCAATATCTGACAGTCTTCCTTTAGCAGCCTCCTTTTTCTCTTACACCCTTGTACACAAGCATATAAATATACAATGGAAGCTGTTACGATCCCACACAGACGCAAACATCAATGAACGCACTCACTCTGTCAGTGTGTTTCAGAATTGAAATTATTCCATCTCTCAGGGGTCCTGTTAAGCTCTTACAAAGCCTCAGTGCGTACAGCAGGTAGATTGATTGTGACTTATTAACTGTGAGTGAGCCCAACAGAGTGCATTAAAACAAAAGGAAATGTGATATTCCCAACCATCAAATGCTTGTTAGAGCTTTAATCAAAGCCCTTCCAAATCTGCATACGGAGCCATGGTAATGAATTCCATATGGCGTCTTTAAAAACAAGAGGAGACCCCACCACAGAGCCTCATTACACAAGACGACCCAGAAGATATTCAACAAAGATCTAGCTCGCCAGCAGCAAAATAAGAAACTGTTGTCAATAATTATGGCTCTGGCTTTCATTGTCATCTAAATCATACAGTATTTCTTGAAAGACTATGGGACACAAGTAGACTTGCTCAATTTCTTAACTCTCTTCCTAAATGGGTCTTTGCAACTATCATTATCACAAACAAAAATACCTATAACAAATTCATTCTTAAGATGGCAAAACAGCATCCAACCACATTTGATCGGGGAAATGTGCTGCTTTTGACCATTTGCTGGTAAATAGAAGCAATCCATCCAGCAACGAGCAGCAGTATTGATGCCAGCACTTCTGTTTTAGCTGTGAGAATATGACTGAGAAGTGTAAATCACAGGCTTCAAATAATCTGCTCTATTCAGGCAAAAAGGTGGTAGGAGGTGACCGTTTCACATGTTGGCTCCAGTGGTGACAGAAATGACAGAAAGACAAAAGTGACAATGATTTGAACCATGCAGAACAAAATCTGACATTTGATACTACAACATTCAGACCTAAATTTAAGCTTTTATGATTGAATAAACTTGAAATAAAAGCTCTGCATTTAAAGCTCTTGCTTTGGTTTCAAATCAAGCAATCCATATCTACAGGTATAATAAATTAAACTATCAGTTGTTTTCTTTTAAGGGGGCACTATGAACAAATTATTGTTATGTTGGCCGCATTATTGTTAAAAACTAGGCAATTTTCAGAGGTCTGTGGACTGCACAGAGCAGGGACACTGCTTCAGGTAAGAAATGTTGCTGTTGAATGGTTTTTAATGTAATCTTTCAGTGCTGTGAGCACCACAAACATTTACCTCCAATGAACTGAGGTGAGGCAGAATAACTTAGAGATAGACGTCTTAAAATACCCAAAACTATCTCCGTGTCTAGAAACCACCAGAGATGAATGTGAAACAATGTTCTTTTGTAATATGGGCACCAAAGCCTTGAATTAAGTCCATGCTTAGCTATATCTTTATAGCCCATAAGACTTGTATATTGTAATTTAAACAAGTTTAATTAAAGGTAAAATGTGGAGGCAACTTTCTGTCAATTTCTTTCTGTCTGTCTGGTTCAATACTGATAATCCTAATTATGTAATGAAATTGTGATTATTATTTTAGCTATAATCCTGCTAAACTTATTCAAGTTGAAGAGTAGATAGGAAAGGCTGATAATTTCTTGAGTAAACACAAGAAAGGGGAAAAAGAACAGGGACAAGCACAGCTATTCACAACAAAGTTAATCAGGCTTGCCTGAAAACAACTGAAGCTTCAGTGGATGTCTAATTGGATTAAACCAAAACAGAGGATATGTTTTGTCTGCAGTTGTTGTGATGGCTTGACCTCTAATGGCAGTCCTTTTTTTTTTTTTTAATTTCTTCAGCTCCTCAATCAGACTAAGACTAATGACTACTGGCACATCTGACACATGGTGGCCAGGCAGTTTTCTAGAGAGTGACTCTTATAAGTTAAAACTGAGGGAGAATTGGTCAAGGTTATTGAGAAAGGCGAAGCAGCTCCAGCAGCGTTAAACTCACACAAATCACAGACTATCTGGCTTGCCGCTTTCTCCTCCAGGGGACATTTAACCCACTCCTGCGATGACCTTTCCAGGCAAGGAGTGCCGTCACTTCAGAGGTTTATGTGGCCACGTACCTGCCAGGACAGCTGATGACACATTTCAAACAGGACGTGCGAGCACCTTGGTGCTGTTGAGGAGCGTTAAAAGTAGAGGAGAGGGACAGCGGCTTACAGCTCCCTAAGGCTGATGCTAATCTCATTCATATACCACTGCATGGGCCATCTCGACTGTAACCTGGCAAACTGTTCCAGGCCTACTAAGCTGGAATCAACAGTTACACTCAGTTACAAAAAGTAAACACTGGTGAATTAAAATAAGCTGGCTAAATATCAGTTATTTGTCCAATATCAAACACACTAGACATTACAAGTTAGGGGGATTTACTGCATTTATTTGGGGTTGAGTTGCAAAATGGTTATTAAAATCAAAGTGACAGAAAATGTGCTGTCTCTAAGGAGTAAGGCAGAACTTCGCCTGAGCCAATCAGGAACAAATATGTCTTTTGTTTTGAGTGCCAATTATAGCGCACCATCAGGCCAATCATTGAATTCTTTAAAAAGCTGTGGCAAGATGCACAATGTTGCCATGTTGCGTGAAATTAACTGAGCAAATGGACAGAGACCGATCCATAGTCCTGTTATCACGGGGTCATAACTGGTGCGGCCATGATTATTTTATTGTGTCTCTCATTTCACTATTTTTACACACACATTACTGCCAAATTGACTGAGCTGACACGACCTCTGGAAAAATGCCTCTATATTTACTGTGAGTATGGCAGAGTGTTTCAGGATCAATTATGTGCATGTGTGAGTCTCTGTGTGTGTGTGTGTGTGTGTGTGTGTTTGTAGGTCAGCCTTTTAAGCACTGCCTATCAACCAAGAGGCTGTGAGCCATCAATGACTAATGTGTCAGTCTGTCACAGTCAAGGACCTACCATATGGCGCCAGCCCCCCCCCACACACACACACACACACTTAAACTAATGGGTGGGCTGGGAGAAACAGCACAGCTAACTAACCAGACTTACAAAGCCAAACTGTCCGTAGTAATGATGCAAATGTTAAGCAGTTTTTTTTAAATCAATCAACCATATAAACAATTGATTAACCATTATAAAATACAAAATCCATGCTTTTTTAGGACGTGAGTAATTCATCTACTTCAATCGTTAATTCAATAAATACCAGTAAGAGCATGTATTGATAATGTGTTCCTGATTGATCAAAAGTTTGATGGATGATTTACTGATCATCGATGAATCATTAATATTGCTAGTCTCTAGTCTAAGTGCATATATGAGTAAGGCAATGTGCCAATTAGAGCAGTCTCAGACTGTGGAGGGTGGCCCAGAGGCAAAGCAGCGCTGTGGCCACCTCTCCTAGGAAGCCCTCCAATTACCACCCAGCAGGTGCAGTGTCTGGCTGACTCATGAGAACACATGACGCACAAGGAACCTCATAGAATTGAGGTACTCTATCGGTCTCGCTGCCAGCCTTGTCTCTCTGCCCCTCCCCTCCCTGCCTTGTGACTTTTAATCCAATATTTTCCATCACCTCTTTTTATCTTCCTTCCTAAATTTGTTTCTTCTAAATTGAAAGTAATTCCAAAGATATCAACCAAGTAAAAGCGAGGTATAGGAGAGTTTTTTTTTTTTTTACTGTGTTGCCTTTCAACTCAGCCTCTTCTTGGTATGGGACTCCGAGGCAGCTGATGTGACTACTGTGCCAACCCATGCATTCCTGCCGATTAGACGCCGGCCATGACAGTCCATCAACGCCTCTGCCTGCTCGTTTGCCCCCCGCCCAAATCTCCCCTAAGTCACTTTCAAAGTCTGTATTTAAAAATAAGCAAGTCAGGAGATGTTTCACAGGTCAAGCTGGCTAATGTGTTACTATAGCCATCAGTGGCAAATTAGCTCAATATGGCCCTCAAAACGCATTGCCATCATCTACATTATGTAGCTGGAGCCCCGGCCACAACAAAAACATGCCTTTGTTGTGAATGTTTTTCATATATATATATATATATATATATATATATATATATATATATATATATATATATCTATCTATATCTATATATATATATATCTATATATATATATCTATCTATATCTATCTATATCTATATCTATATCTATATATATATATATAAAATATACATATTATATATTTTCTTTATCTTTACATTTTGAGTGTTTTCTGTTTTATAGCTGATTCTGAGGTATTATAACTACACCTGAGGACATGCTGCTTTCTTAGATATTTTTAGTAAGGCATGAAATGCGTAATAATACACATACATCAGAAGTTAAATTATTATCAAACAGTGCATCTCCTAAAGTAATTTGTTGAGCTTACTGTATAGCCACATTTTTCAGCATTAGATCCGTTACATCATATTGTACATATGTATATTGATGCAAGCCTAACAGGCAATGTAGAAGAAGTGCAGTGCTGAAGATCCAAACCTCACTTTTAGTAGTAAAAAAAAACAGAAATGAAAGTGATATTTCTTAACAAATCCCAAGCTGTTATATAACTGTAACCAGCTCCAATTCAAAACCAATTCAAACTCTCCTACTGTGTCTGTCAATAGAATTTATGTGAAGATGATTTTTACCATGGTGAAAATCTGTGCCCCTTGTGCCACATCTTCAAAAAAAGACAAGCAGTGACGCTGGAAGCCAATGCAACCTGCGACTCATGAAGCTGTTCCACTGACAGAGCCTTGGCCCCATTCAAACCTTGCAGAAGCAAGTGTGTCAGCCATGCAAAATGGAGAACAGATGTGGTGTATGGGCAGAGTAATATAGTCTTAGGCTGCCTTCACAGCACCTGATGATATGGAGCCAATAGGGGCATTTGTCAAATGCAATCAGGTGTGATGGAGGGAAGAGATAGAACGGGCAAAGAGAAAGAGGGAGGGGGCGGGGGACTGCTCAACAGCTTGAGCCCTGCCAAACTCTCTTCAGAGCATCAGCTGTGGGGGGACAAAGACAAAAACATGTGCCCACCCCTACATGAGGACAGTTCTGTTCTGAAAGGAAAATATCACTCACAAAAAACCTTAATCACACAGGAGACGATTTAAAAATCAAACCACTCTGTATTTCTGCGAGGATATTTAAACTGTGGATGGTTTACAGTGCACACACAAAAAAGGTGCATGTCAAATGCACAAATTTCCTAAAATGCCACAAGGTCAGATTTTAATCAATGGTGAGAGACACTCAGCACTTCATTTCTGTGTGAACTATGGATCTCCTGCTTTTCTGCTGCTCTTTTCTAAGCCTATAAAAAGGTCCACAAGGTCAGAATAAAGGCCAGCGCAGTCCCCTAAGTAGGGCACTTGAATGGAAAGTCTGAATCTGATTTACAGTGTGGCCACATGTGCAAGCTGCCAATGACTGGGCAGCCAGCCAGACAGAGCAAAGGAGTGTGTCTGTGAGGCTGCAGGTAGTAATGAATGCTGGCCCTATCTCAGAATTCGGATGTATATTGACACAATCATATCATTAACACAGAGCACTAAAACATTGTACAAGATGTATGAAGAAAATATTGTATAAGAGATATAAGATCATATATATATATATATATATATATATATATATATATATATATATATATATATATATATATATATATATATATATATATTTTTTTTTTGATCCGTGTCAGTGATGACATGCGGTAAACTTCTTAAACGCCATACATACTGACAAGTTTCCCTCAATTGTGTAAATGGAAAATTGCATCTCAGAGACATGTGCATGTGTTCTCAAACCAGATGGCAATGGTGCAATTTAGTTAAATAATTACTGATTTAAAGAGGAACACCACTGGTGGAAAATCTTTTTTTTATTTTTTATTTTTTTATTTGCAGAAGCAAACCATCAAACCAATATACAAACATAAATCTGATGTATGTGCCATTTTGCTAATTAAAATCTGTTGCACCGTGGGATGGAACTCATGCTGTGTAAAGATCACTCACTCTAAAACACAAGCGCTGCCATCATGTGCTCATTTGCATTCTTCTTTTAAGTACTTATTGCCTAAAAGAAGAAAGACAATTGCCCAAGATAAAAGCAAAAGGTTAGAGTCACAAAGATGGTAACATGCCATATAAAGAGACATGAACTCATGTAAACTGGCTACATGATTTCAAGGCACATATAGTTATTGGTATTGAAAATTTCCAAACCCCTATGTGTCTATAAATCATATAGGCCTATTTATTGTTGTCAGAGTCTTGAAAGACTAAAATATCAACATCAGTACTTGCCTCAAAATCCAATATTTGTTGGGCTAGAGTGTTATTCATGCCTGCATGCACATTAAAGTGCATCTAAATATTGTCAATATGATGGCTGTGTAATGTCCATCTCCAGTGATTTCGGGCATGTCTGCTCAAACATGGGTACCACAACTTACACCAGCACACAGCTGTAGCTGGTTTGGCTGGACAAAGACAATCAGGGAACACTGCCAAGTCTGGACTATGCATTGGGACCAGTTTAAATGAGTGGTGTGCTGTAACAGTGCCGAGACTGGAAAATGTGCGTGGACACACACGCACACATTTTTTCTGAAATAAATGAATGAAAACAGTGTGCCTTTTTGAATATTTCTTTTTCAGTGAAGTTGAGAGTGCATTTCATGTGCCTATTAAGATGTACCATGGTGTCAGCATGTCACTTAAACAAGGTTTGAGCCAAAGTAGACACGACACAAGCAGATGGTCAAAATGACATTTACTTCCTGAGTCTGTTTTGTCTACAAAACAGCATACTCAATTCAAATGCATGCACACAAAATGTTTGTACAAATCCCTGCGCCAATTTCAAGCATGACAAAAACAAATCAATCAAACTGATGCATGCAGTGTGCACCCTTGTAACATTACACATATGTTGAACATATTTTAGCATACGGACAACAATATCAAGGCCAGGCTAATAAGTAACACAGCTGTAATGACAGCTCCTATTTCCTGTTAGTCGTACTTTTTTTTTTTTTCCATTGAAAGCAACTTTTTTTTTTAAATTTTGTTTTTTTTACACACACGTATCTTCTCATTCACACAGTGAGTTGGCAGCTGGAAGACTTGCTGGCAGATGCTTCGATGCAATCAACCCGTCACTTGAGCATGATACCGCCTGTCCATTTTGTGTTCACCTCGTATCACATTCAAATGAAATTCCAAGCTGTTTCCAATGTAATTCTGGCTTTCCCACCCAACACGGCTAACACAAACCACTTACACTATGACATAGTGGAAGGGTGACAGATGTGCTTCTAAGTTAAACACATTCTCTTCAAACTTTCCATCCTTCTGTGCTGCCACTAGATGAAAAAAGGGTACAGAGAAAAAAAAAAAGAAAACCACACACATGTTAAGTGACACTAATTTGGTCAAACCAATTCAATGAATTTAATGAAATACAATTTCTGCTTGGACAATACTCCCACCAGTTGGTCTGAGTGTCAGTGAGAGGGACATTAACATATTCCTGTCTATCATAAACACATCCAATCCAGCTGGCTTCCCTTAAACCACTAGAGGGAGAAATACGCTGTGATTTACCACAAAAGAGTCAGGTATTTAATATATATATGGAGAGGTTCATTTTTCAATCAGAATTGAAATGTGTATTCAGTCTTGTGCTGGCACCTTTTCAGTCTACATAATTTTATTTTAGTGGGTAATTTATCTTTAAAAGGGATGAGTGCTCCTTGGTGGCTTTTACTATGTGTGATCAGCTGGAAGAGACTGATGCTGGGCTGGCAGTGGGCTTATCAAAAAACAAGTTGAGGCAACACTCCAGGAGGCAAGAAGGAAAGAGGGATAAAACCCACGCTTCTGCTCAACTAACCATCAAACCTAATTACCTGTGGATAGGACTCATGGGCCACACGTTGGGTTCAAAGTTTCCTGATCAGGAAGTGGGTTGCGAGGGAGCTTTGGTGTATGTGTGAGCGTGTGTGCGTGCATGCGTGCGTGCACGTGCATGTGTATGAGCCTGGTCAATGTGTCCGTGACAAAAAGATTAGGCTGAGAGATGAGACTTGGTGCCAGATCCTGGCTGTGTGCCATTAGTTCAATCAAGCAGATTTATTTAGCTTTTAGACAATTCGACCAGAACCCTGAGATACCACTTCAGAAAATAAGCTAAAGATTATTCATGGCATGGCATCTACGATAAGGGATCTGTTGTCACTATCTAGCATCGTATGCAAGTCCGCTCACTCACTACATAGTAAGCCCACGGACACAATGTTGCATAGCATTCACGGTAAATGACAAGTGCTTGTTGACATGACATAACATTTATCTTATTTTCGAGTCCTCTGCATGTTACATTTCACCAGATTACATTGTCTTTATGATACACAGTATGTGTACAGCTAGACTTTTTTTTTTTTAAGAAAATGCTAAATAAGAAGGATACATTTAATATTTATAACATGATCTGTCCTATCTTCATCTCTATCAGTATCTTTCTCTTCCTCCCTCTCCCCATGTAGAAACACAAACCGGGTTATTTAAATAAAAATGACTTTACAACTCCACCATCTACCATTGATTAAAACTGATCTGCTGATACAAGGTGTGAAAGAAACAACCCAATCCATTTCCTATTTTCATTTCCATAGCTCTTGTCAGGGATTTAAGGTCCAACATGCTTTAGCACTGTCTAAGAAAGAATGAAAATTATCGTTATCAGTTATCCATAGTGATTTCATTGTTCTTCCATTTTATTTTACCATTATAGTACCTAGTTTCCCCAGTGAAGCTGGCCTACTTTACAGCAAGCAAGATGCTTGGGACAAATGCAGACATAAAAAAAGAAAAGAAAACAAATGCCTTAAAAAAATAGCGCCTGTGCTGATTGTGTGAGGACACGGGCACAGTTTATTTCACCTCAAATGTAGTCGACCAGTAACATCAATTTTAGTCAAACATCTTTGTTCAGTTTTGTCTGCCCCAGGTAGATCCATGAAAGGGCCCATGTGAGTTGCTGAGTGCCATACTAAAATGAGCCATTGTTAATATCAGATGGTGACATGTGCTCCCTTCATAACAAAAAGGGCTTTAGAAAGAAACAGCAAGAGAGCTATTACTTTACTATTCAAAATGCGCTGGTAATAGTTTAAACAGTTAATGATCAGAATAGACCAACACTGCCCAATATATTGTTTTTATATCGGTTCTGATACTCGTAAACAAAGTTTTAAATAGATTTCCAATTTGCATTGTATATTGCTTCAGCCACCTTTCGAGTCTTTGGTGTTTCCAGTGCGAGCAGGTCAAATGAGGACTTTGATTAGATCTATTAACTTAACACACATGCAAATAGGTGGGTCAGTGGACTCATTTTAAGCTCTAGCCAATAATGTCAGGCATCATTAGCGGTCAATTTACACCTGAGTATATGTTCTTTGCAATACCATGCAAACAGTGTGTCTATAGTTTCTACAGTTTCCCTCTCTGTAAAGTACAATGGATGAGGAGCACGTAATTTACTGTATGTGTGTGTTAAAAATTAACAAATACATCGACACTCTGTGAGTAAACCTTTATGCTTTGCCCTCTGTGCCAACAAAGCCATAGACACGTTGCTCCACATGTAGCTCTACATAAGAACACAACACATAAACCAGAATGTATTATGGCATTAGAAAGCTGTAGTAGCCATTTGACCTTTTTTAGCCACTACCACTGTGGTCCAGACTGAAATTTCTTAATAACTATGGGATAGTATGCAATAACAGAGATTTATGGTCGCCAGAAGATACACTGAGATAGGGCTGAAAAAAAAATTAAAAATGATTCATCGGCTTAAATTACTTTTTTTTTTAATTAAATCAACTTTCTTTAATGAATATTACTCTCTTCGTCAACATAAATACATGTAGGCAGCAGGCTAAACCAATAAGGGCATAATATAATAATGAGAAAACAATAATCTCGCCCTTAGGCTTACAGCAACATTATTCTAGGACAGGAACAAAGCTCTGGAGTTATTGGAATTGTTGTTATCGCAGGTGTCTGAAACAATCCTGCGCAGAAACCAATGGGATCTAATTCTACAAATAGTACAGTACTAATATTATTAGTGTAGCCTAATATTTATCTGTAACTGTGCAGAAATACAAGATTTAAAGAGAATGAATAGACCTGCAAAAAAAGTTTTCAAATGTTGATTTAAAATGTGCATGTCAACATTATAGATGAAGCTTCAAACCTAAATTGAGGTCATTTTAGTGATTCTCTTAATAGTGATTTTTTTCTCTAGTGCCATGAGATAGACTTTTTTGTTTTGGGGTTAAAAATCTTGACAATCCACTATCATAGTCCTTAGATGATAAATCCTAACAACGTTTGTGATCCCCTGACTTTGAATCCAGCCCCACTAGGTTACAATTTCACTTTGTTCAACAGGATGTTAACACTTTGAACAGTTTAGCATGTGGCCATTAGCATTTAGCTAAAAGCACAGTTGTAACTAAGCAAAGCATCACAGAGCTGCTAGCATGACTTGACTTCATCTTTTTTAACGATACAGAATAAAGGCTGCCCACATGAAATAGAGAGAAACAAAGTTTCATAAAAAATGAGCTGTATAGAAGATAAGACAGGGTTTAAAAACACATTAAAACAGGTTTGGGACAAAACGGGAAGCGCTGCATTCACATCCTTTGCTGAAACTACATTTTTCATAGCAATTACCCCATTTTGTTTGGCCTACTTAGTCTGCCCCAGCTAAATATCACAGGATGTAAAGAGACTGTCACTACCAGTGTTAGATGTTACAGTTGTGTCGAAATTAAACCCAACAAGCAATTTTTAACAACTATATAATTTAAGATAGTGGAGGAGTTAAGGCCTTACATCTAGATAACACTAACAACCCTGAGGATATCCAGACACACAGAAGTGTGTGGTAAGTGTTGCAGATAAGTCAAACCTTTGAGACTTCATTAGCCACTCACATCAAACCCCAGCACAATGTGTACATTTCCATGTAAGAACATTTACCTGGTGATTTCAAGAAGGCTACGTGTTGCGTGGGAGGCACTCATAGCAAGAGCTTGAGCTGCCTGTGGACTTGGTTACACTGCAGTAGGTGGCTGAAGAAGCACAGGCAATAGGCTACTCAAAGTCATTTAAGTCATTTCAACACTTAAATTGAATTCCCATTGTGCTATGTAAAAAAAGACATACTGTCAGTGTCGTGGGATACCAAGTCAATCATCAAAAATGCTGATGGGAAGTATGCTGTCTTCGCTTTATTTTAACGTAGCTCGTCATTTTCAAAGGAAGGCAATGGTGGAAACCAACATCTAGCAGTGTACATTTCTTTTTTGACATGTTTATTTACACTGCAATTTGACAGCCAGTAGAAAAGCTCTTGTTTCTTACTGCTTTTCTCTTGATTTATTTTGCAAGATCCACTACTGGACATGGCAAAGTTGTCAACATTTTAAAAAGGAAAATTGAATTTTCTGTTTACTATATACCTCAATGGCATAAAAATGTGTATAAAGCATCCGAGTAGCAGTTTGACCTTAATGGTCCCATGACATGGTGCTCTTTGGATGCTTTTATATAGGCCTTAGTGGTTCCCTAATACTGTATCTGAAGTCTCCTTCTCAAAATTCAGCCTTGGTGCAGAATTACAGCCTCTTGAGCCAGTCCCACAATGACCTCATAAGGGTCAAGATTCCAGATCTGCCCATCTGAGCTTTAATTTTCTCAAAGGCAAAGCAGGATACCCAGGGCTCGGTTTACACCTATCACCATTTCTAGCCACTGGGGGACCATAGACAAGCTTGGGGAACGCATGTTAATGTAAAAAACTCATAAAGTGAAATGTTCATGCCATGGAACCTTTAAGCATTCTTTTGCCACCAATGGCGAAATAATGCAGTTGGGATGAATCCATCCAGAGGACCACACAAAAGCCTTTAACAGATGTCTCCATAAAGCTGTGAGCAGTTTAGATGTACGGTGAGCATTCTGCGTCGTCATCATTTGAGCTGTGCTGTGTCAACCGCCTGTTCTCCAGGTGGTGCTGAGTCATGGCTCATGCTCACTGGTTTCATGGAGGGGGGGGTGTGTGTGTGTGTGTGTGTGTGTGTGTGTGTGTGTGTGTGTGTGTGTGTGTGTGTGTGTGTGTGTGTGTATGGGACATTTTTCTCTAAAAGAAAAATGTCTGAAGAGGATAAAAAGGGTCATTTTGTTTTAAAAGCAGTTTAGCATTCTCTTTAAAAGCCTATAAGATGTGAGCTGAAATTTGACACCATCATTTTGTTTCTCATTTGGCTGTGACATGCAGAGACACGAGATCTGTCACTCAGAGGGCGGCATCAGCTTCCGTGGACCTCATCTCAAATATGCCTCGTCTCCGCTACACTTAAAACATGCATTTGAGCCAGAGCAAGGAGCAAGTCTTCCAAGAAAAATAGGAACTTAGGGGACTATGCATGTCATTTTTAATGTTTTAAAAGCATTAAGAAGCTATCATCCCCATCTTGCTGTTTGAGTGAGAAATAAGCTATCATACTATCAATCCTTGTCTTGCAGAGTTTGTCTGTGTTCCAATCCCTTCCTGATTGGGGAATGGGCTGTAAAGTGTTCACTAAATAGTTGCCTGTGTTATTTATTGCTTATGATGCATCAAATTTTGCACAATCTAGGTTTTGACTCTTGGCCACCATGAAGTAAGAAAGATTAGTGACAGTTTGACTAGAGATAAACCTCAATAAAAATGTAATAAAACACACAACATACAAACTACATGTTTGTTGTAAGACTTTCGTGATTTCTTGCCTGTGGTATTTATTGGTAATGATGCTGTTTTAAAACCACAGTTGCAGTTGCTTACACCAAAAAGTTAATCAATGTCACGGATTACTACAATAGTTTCTGTAATGAGCTATCACATTTGACACCACCGGAATAAAATGCATTTTGTTAAAAAAAGTTTTAGGCTAAGCTAAATTCTACATGTACACAGTACATGTTTAATCTTGACAGCATTAAAGTATTCACTTCATTTCTTCATTTTTAAACAGCCCTGGCTAAACTGAAAAAGAAGAAGTGTAATACATCCATATTTGAAGCTTATGAGAGGTTTTGAGAGGCACATGCACGGAATACATTTGTAGAGAGTAAACATTACCAAGAAATACATTCAATATGCATCACAGAACCACCATTTACTATAAATATTAGGTCTAAGTAACATTATGCTAGCATACATTGAGGAAGTAAGAGTGCGCACTGAACATTTAAATTGGATTATTGAAAGATTCCCTGTGGAGTTTTACACTGAGGAGCTGTTTTTTCTATGAGCGAGTCCCTGTTTGATTGCATGACTGCGGTGACGCGGGACACAGTCCTACCAATGGTGGCACAATATTCCACTGACATATACAAAGCAGCAACGTGCCCACATCTGCTACATTGTGCCAGCAAAGGTGGAGAAAAGGAAGACTGCAAGACAATAAATATGGATGTAAAAAGAATACTAGATTTAAAATACTTTCAAAATCAGCTTTGTAAATATTTCATGAGGAAGGAAATGCTTTAGACAAGGACACACAATGCATTTTGGTAAGTAACACTAAATGTAAACATGACTTGTCTTTTTACAAGAAAACTCCACAGGGTACATTTAACTGCATGCGCTCACATCATTTTTAAGTTATCTTTATCATTTGAGGCAATTTGGTGGCAGAAAATATGTTCAAAGGCAATTTTGGTAAAGCATTCCTCTGGAATTGGGAAAAGATGAAGGGGTATGTACTGTATGTTCATCTTACAGGACTGTGTGGTTACCTCAGACCAAAAAGGTTGGGAACCACTGCTTCATTCTATTCCAATCCAACATACAGTACGTATATCAATACATATTTTCCATCCATCTGGAAAATAAACCCTTCTTTGAATCTTGATCCTAAGGAAGTGTTCACCCACATGGGATTCCCTAAAGACTAGATTGCAGTTTGCAAGGCTGAGGTGGAGGCGTCCTCCTCCACACCGGTTTGATGGTGAGACTGCTGCAAATTACTCATGACACTTCCTCTGATGACATTTTTCAACCTCTTCCCTGTTGAATGGCATCTCTAGCCGCCCCCCTATACCATCCATCCACCACCCAACATGCATTAATTTCGCCCTCTATTCGTGTCACAATAGCACAGCAGAGATTGCTGCCTCCTGCCTTCACCTGATTGACCCTTTGAGCAGGTGCTGGATCTGATCCAATCACAGTCAATCTTCTTTAAACATTTCATTCTTTAAGCAGAACAGGGGCTCAAAATTCCATCATTCAATGACCCGATCAGTCGCCGATAACACAATCAAGCCAATCCCGGCTTATCCCGAGGGAGCCATTTCAGGAGGGACAGCTGGGAGATGAGACTTCAGACCTACAGAAAGGTGTCAATCTCCCCTGATCCACAGCTCTTTTTGTGAGCCTCCTATACTGCAAAGCATCTAGTTGTTGGAGGAAGGGCGTCTGATAGGTATTTCAAAGGATCAGTATGAGTCAAAAATCTATTTAATCTTTTGTTAAAGGTCTAAAAATTCCGTAACCTGAAGTAAAAACACTTGCATTAACACACACCCGTTTGCTCTCTTATACAAAGGCAGAGACGCACACACACAAAAATGATGTGAATAATACAGCTCAATTCTTCAGTGGCCATTTAAAAGCTATTCTATTGGAAATGTTGCCGGGCCACTGGGCAAATAAAGGTCAAGGGGGATATGAAATAGTTTGTCTAACCGGCCCTTTCCCCTCTGTGTCCCTGCAGCACCGCAGCCGTATCCACATTCATAGCCAATTCATTTATATTGCTCTGCCCTTCTCACTGCTAGTCTCAGCCACTAACTACAAGTGACTGCAATGAGATTGAAGCCTCTGGCTAAATCTCCACTGCAAGGCACATGCTCCATCATTGCTGCTCTGATCACTCCTTATAATCACTGGAACCACACTATATCCTCAACTGATTGGGTGCGTTGCAGCAGAGAGGAAACAATCACAGAATGTCAGCAGATGATGGACACCAGCACGTTGGAGTAGTTGTGGTCACTGTGAGCTGCCATGTAAATGGCATGCAAATGTGCACCTGCACTAGCTGAGGAAGTGGAATAAAAAGGACTGTGGCCTTTTGATTAGGTTATTTTCGCTCATATAAAGTGTATTTTTTATGCAATAATCATCCATGTTTCCCATTTCTGACGACGCAATTGTATTTAAGTGTTGCTTTCCTTGAGGCTTCCATCAATTCAATACAAGTCCAAAGTCCATTTAATTTGCACCTCCACAGTTTCCAGTTTAAGCCCTGTGTATGTGTTGTCACTAGAAGAGTTTAATTGTATTGTCAGACAAAGTAAAAATGTAATTCTGCAATCAAAAAGATAATAAAAACAATGTCGCCATCAATGGCATATCAATGATTATTGGTGATTTGTGATCCCTGCCAAGTGATATCGATGCACTTTGTAAGGTCTGATACAAAAAGTAGTTCCGGTCCAAGTTTCTAACAAACAATGCAACTTTACATTTGAATAATACAAAAGGGCTGAGAAGCACACTACATGATTTCATTTATCTATGCAGTTTAGTCTGCTATCTTATCCTCAAGAAATCAAAGAAATATCAAATAAACAGATTTTACAACAATATATGCCACTGTTGTTAATTGTCATTTACATTTTACATAAAATACCAGAAAATCTCCAATGTTGGGCCTAAGCACTTGGGACGCTATGCAAACAATTTCATACAGTCTTTACAGATGGTCACACAGTTCTTATTCTGCCATTTCCAAATCTAAGGGCATGCAAAATGTCAGCCGCGGTATTAGATTACCAGTCCCAGATTGAATATCATGCACTAACCAAGGAATCTTTTTCTGATGCTTTTGTAATTTCCTCTCATCTGCTTCCTCCCAGTGACAGTATGAGAGAAGTATGCAGATGCTTGCCTGGCCAGAGGTGAAACACAAAGGGAACAGCATACTGCTGTAGGCAGGTCTCTTCTCTGTATTCTGACAATGATCTCTGTCTATCCACTCACTCACATCGATTTCTTTCCAATGTCCTCCAACAGGTGTCATCACTTTTTCCACCTACGATGAGACCATTGTCTCATCTTAGGACTCCAGGCTCTGCTTTGCTTGTCTAAGTAGTGACCTTTGTGCGTCTACCTTTATCCTCTCTGAGCCCAGTGGCAGTGAACTGGTTAGGCTCCTCCTCATCCTCCTCCCATTCAGCTCCACCTCCAGCATCTGGCTCTGGACCAGTGGAGCATGAGAACCAGGACAGCCTGGACATAAAGGGACGATTGTGGCAGCCCAGTGACATGGAAGAAAGTAGCTCTGATTAAACTAAAAGTCCGCTTTAGGCTTGCACAGCAAAGCCCAGCCAGTGGACAGGAGCACAGAAACCAAGTCAGCGAGCAGCAGTTGTTTCAGCTTACCACAATAAGGGCACTATGAGATGCACTTAAAAGCTGATTACAATAAACCAATGAGGAAGCATTAGCCACCCCAGCTAATTATGCCTTTAACTGCCTTTTTCATGCCTGGGCAGAGCTCTGCTGGTACGTCAGATCCAAATTTATAAGGTGTCATCACACCAACTCCCATTTTTAATCAAGGGCTTGCCTCAGCGGAACATTTTTGGAGTGGTAGGTTTTTTTGTTGACAAGGTGTTTGTATTGTATTGGAAAATAAAAGGGCATTTTATGTTAGCATACAAAAATAAGACTACTTACGAGATCAACATAACATGCAACTAATTAAGTCACTGCACTGAGTTGGTTTTACAGGTGAGTAGATCCTACAACTAGTACAATGTTAATACTTAACAGCGGCCTCTAGCTCAAGTAGTGGGAGCGTTTGACCCAATGGTATGGGTCCTGCAGCGGCCCGGGTTTGGATCCGATCTGCGGCCCTTTGCTGCATGTCATCCCCATCTCTTTCCCCCCTTTCCCGTCTATCTACTGTCACTAATAAATGGAAAAGCCCCCCAAAAAATATATTAAAAAAAATACTCGCAAGAATCCCTAAAAGAAAAACTGCTGTTAAGCTGCTCCTGACCTTTGACCTTAGAGCAAGCACAGCCTCTGAAGGAGGCAAGAACCTTATGGAGAATAGCTTTTAAAAAAAAGTCTGTAAGACCCTCTGTAAGCAGATATTTTTGGGGCTGGATGAATCTGCTTGTTATGCAAACCACAGAGGCAGAAAGGTAAATGCATTAAAAATACTTACAAATGTTACTGTAAACATAACACAATTATAATGTAAAAATGGCTACAAAATGGCAACGCTTGCAAGGCCTATATATGAGGAAAAAACAAAAAATGGGATCTCTAAGGGGTAGCATTGTCTTCCCTCACAATTTACCAGTTTGCACAACAGCACATAATAGCATGCACAGCATACAGATTCATTTGACTTTATTGCAAGACAGAAATAGCAGCAGCAGCCTCCAGTTAAGAGTCCTTCAATATAAAGGGAGGCCAGGCAGCGCTGATAACATTGTCTCATTTGGCTTGCAGTGCTAAGGTGCAGTGTGCCGCCTGAGAAAAAAAGGCAGGATGTGGCTACTATTAGGCAGGTAATGGGATCCATCTGAGATGCATTAGAATCAGTCAAACAGAACCACACTTCAGTTCCGTTCAAATGACTGTCACAATCACTTCAAATGCACACCTTCAGCATGTACTGTAGGCGAGAAAAAAAAAGAAAAGTGGATGTGGCTGTGGAGGAGCTCCTCTGAAGTTGTGCCAGGTCTCGAGCATGTGCTCTTTCCTAATGGTGACGGCTGGGAGAGTGGCAGTGAGACTGATGTGCATGAGAGCTGTCAGCCTCTCCCAATAACAAATGCCACCTCTCCCCCTGACAGAATAGAGACAGAGGGGAGGGACTGAGGTGGGAGGGAGGGGAGGTGTGGAGGTTACCGACAGAACCTGTGACCCAACTGTGGCCACACCAGCTGTTACCCCTCCACTGCCACCCAATCACCGCCGCCATCTCTGTGGACCACATCCTGCTAATTGGTCTATGCTGCTTAGCACACGCACACACGCACACACACACACACGCACACGCACACGCACACGCACACGCACACGCACACGCACACACACACGCGCACACACACACACACACACACACACACACACACACACACACACACACACACACACACACACACACAGCTTGCAAAATAATATCAGTGAAATGGCTTGTCCCAGTGAGGAAGAACATTTGCCAGTGCCTTAAGCTGTAGTTGCGTGATGATTGATAAGTGCTTCAAAACATACTTTCCAGAAATACAAATGACTAGCTGCCCTTTGACCATGTCGGCTAATGTCCCCCTTGACATGCACATAGCCAGACAGAGAGAAAGAAAGATGGACTTATGCCTGACTGACAGAGTGACACACATACTGCAACCAAGATTCTATGGAGGGGAAACTGAATTAATTGGTTTTCCCTTTCTGTGGTTAAGTCCTCAGAGTGGTGTGTATGTGACGATAATGGTAGGTTGCAGTGACAGGCAGGTTATTTAATAAATCCTGCGATATGTAAGGCAGAAAGGAAGGACCCACAAAAAACAGAGAAGAAAATCATACTCATTCTTTTTGCTGTGAATCATGCTATAGTCCACAATATATACTCAGATATTGTTTTTTGCTGAAGACACTCAAACCTGCGCACGCGCACACACACACACACACACACTAATCATGCACCGACATAAATACACTTAATCGCTGACACACTCACGCATGGCGAGAGCAGTACAGTAGACACATCCAAGCATGCACAAGTAGGCTATAAAAGTACACACAGAAACATGCACAATATCTTGCTCAATCAGGCTGATTTGTTTGTTTCCTCCTAAGCATTTGAGGATTTCTCAAGGAGGAAAAAAAACTTTGTATAATCAAGTCAATTATGTCATTCAATCAAGTCGAAAATCATTTTTGAGCCCTTTCTCAGATCCATTGATTGCGAAGTCGTGCTGAATATTTGCTGGCTGCTTTCTATTGTGCAAATAGAGCCATCTTTATTTAGAATGGCAGACCACGCCATGGCGAGGTCCTTAATGCCACTTCCACAGATAAAGAGCAAAACAAAGTCCTTCACCTTGCTCACTTTCAGTCAAGAAAATAACACAGGGCTTCATGGGAGCAAGCTGGTTGCATATAGTCTCTGAGCAAAAAAAACAACAGTTTCTATTAATTTACAGCAGCTCTTTTGTCTCCTTCAGGACATGGTACATTATGTGCTCAGGAAAAATCCATCCTCAGTGAAATTGTCTAAACTCAAGGTCAAGTGCTGATGTTACAGAGACTGGATCAGCTGAAGGTGACCTTGACTGATGTGGAATATGACATGGGGGAAATGGATCTCCGCTCAGTGTGGGGACATTATCTGTGAAATGCTGTTACTCTATCAAACCCTGTTTGTGTGTGCACATGCTCAAGAGTGCGTGTGTGTGTGTGTGTGTGTGTGTGTGTGTGTGTGTGTGTATGGGTGTATGTGTGTGTGCAGTATGCATGTCCTTGTGTGAAAGGGTGTGCATATATGGCTCACTTTGCTGGGGGTATTGGTCATGAGAACAGCATGTAGAAGCTGCTGCAGCAGACAGAACCAAACAGCTGAATATGAGCCTCTGCTAAATTAACTGGGCGTGTTTTTCTTTCAGACAACACCACCTTGTTGTTTGTTTAGGGTTTTCTTTGCAAAGGGGGGGTTTGGTCATGGCAGCTGGTTGCCATTGCTTGTTTGCCCTGTGAGCAAAATGCATGTTGTTGACCAGGCATGGTGGTGGCTGTATTGCCATATCTTCAGTTGTTTGCTTGTCACAATAGAGATTTATTTGTCTTACTGTTAGGAAAGGAGCCAAACTGCTGCCGCTGGCTTCTATTAAGGCTCAAATTCATGGCTGCTGTAAAGATTTGAGTGCTGACCGTGTGGTCTAAACCCAGGTGACACTGTTAAAGTGACAGGGGGCGCTGTGCACTGACTGTGTAATTATCAAATTAACATATTTCAGTATTGATGATGACATGAATTTCAACTGCTGAAATAATCCAACATCCAACTATACAGCATGCAATAGAGAAGAGTGCTAAAATGTTGATTATTGTGCATAACACTACATGTATGGAGGGTGATAATAAAAAGCAGTCTTACCTTCCCAAACTGTTCAAAATACTGCTTCACATCTTCCACTACTGTATTGGCTGACAAGCCACCCACAAATATTTTCTTTGTTCTTGTGACCATCTAAAAAGAAAAGGGCGAGAGGAGAATGATCAGTGATGAGGCTTCAAATGAATCGCGCAACACATTTAATGAGGCTTCAAACACACTGAGTGAGCAGCACCTGTGATGGGGGTGGGGGGACATAGAGGAGTAAGAGGACACATTGTTGCTAAACAGGAATAAACAGATTCACACAATTGTGTTTCAAAAACACTAAAGTATTACAGCAAGGCCACAAAAGCTGAAAGTATTGGCAGGAAAAATACTCCTGGCTAAGCAATGCAGTTCTGTGAATTCCACTCACAATGACATTTCAAATTAAGGCTCTAATCAAAACAGACTGTCCCAGAATTAAAGACCTCCATTTCATCCATTAAAGTTACTGTTTATTCGGAAAAACTAAAAAAAGAAAAAAAAAGAAAAAAAAAGAAAACAGAAATAATTTATGGACTTTCAAAAAAACAATTAATGAGTGCTGGAAGATGGAATCAGAGTGCATTAAAGCCTCATTTAGTTTCAAACAGCAAGAATATTAAGGATTATTACCCACGGCATCAAAAAGGGCACGAACATCTGCTGCAGAGAGTGCATACTAAATTTAGGAGGGCAATTTCTCAGGGAAGTACAGCAACACTTCAACGCCAGTGTCAGGGAAAAAAATTGCAAGGAACTTTTTCTTTTGCACACAATTATAAAAATGAACCAGAACTTATGAAACATACCAACAATCTTCAGACTTCTAAACCATCATTTCAGCATAGGTGTTGGTTTTCCTTTATCATTTAACTTGTAATTAAAACATATTACCATGACATTTGAGACAAATTAAACAATATTGAAAAGCCTGTTTTATTTATAGATACTGTATTATCTTTTTAAAGTAAGAAACACATTCTCCATATATGTTGCATGGACCACTACAAAAATCATTCCTTCGGCAGGTAATACAACTTTCTAACACGTCATCACTGAGTGTAAGATAAGACTCACATACATCACAACTGCACTAAGTGAAACTTGCACAATAGGTTTACCTACATCTTTATTAATACTTTAAAAGTAGTAGTATATAAGTACTATATTTTTAGTCCTAACTTGTATATATTTTGAATATTTGTATTCTATTCATGTTTTGTGTATATTGTACCCTAATATTTCATGTATATTCTGTATGTGTGCCTGATATTTTGCTGCTGTAACACTAACTTCACATTTTTGGGATCAATAAAAATATATCCATCCATCCATCCATCCATCCATCCATCCATCAATCCATCCATCCATCTAATCCTTTCCTTGTACCAAATCTACGCTACCTATTGAGAATTTACTGATATACAGTAATGCGGCAAATTATTTTTGATGCACTGGACTATAATCTTTCTTGCAAACAAAATAAAAGGAGCAGAAAAGGCAGCAGAGAAAGTCACAGCTCTGATCTCCATCGGCTCGCCAGAATCAAACAAAAATAAATGGCTGGGGCAGAATAAACATACTCCAGAGATGCACAGCAAACTATCAAGGTCTACCTTGATCAAAATGCTGACCGAGACACTTTCAGTCTATAAAAGAGGCTTAACACTGAGAAAAAAGAAGCAACATTCAGCTAGAGCTGAAGTAACCATCTGTCAAGTGCTTTCCAGGTGCACACAGTCTCACAGGCACATAGCCTGCACATATGCACACAGCCTCCCACACATGGGCCCTCTCTTATTACAGTTTCTTTTCCTTCTGAGAGTTTATGTTTTTCTTATTATATTACATTGTACAAATTGCAATAGCCAATAAGCGAACTTTTGTGAAAGAAAAGAAGAAAAGAAAACATGAATGAAAAATTGTAATAGGCCTACAGTACATTTCAGTGGTCTACATTTACTGGCCAACATTAATAACTCCAATTTAAAAGTGTAAAAGAGAAAAGAGCTCTGCACACAGCATGTATGTACTTCAGGGCTAGAGGTGCTGGCAACTGCAAGACTAAAACTTAATCAAAAAAAGTAACCACAAGAGTTTTGTTGTTTTTTTAGAGACCATACACTCAACACATAAAAATATAAGCCTTACATTTGCGAGGTGGTGGGGCAAAATATCGATATGGCAATATATCGTTATTCTTCCTTGAGCAATATGAGAATCAATGCGCGGGCGCCAAATATCGATATTTAATTAATAAAACAATGCAGTGAATAAAGAGATAAAACCTGCACCTGGCATTTTGTAATTATTGTTACTAGTCTGACTGATATCAAGATGTAGTATAAAAGGATTGTCTAGCAATATATTGATTATTGCAGAATTGCTGTACCGTAATATCATCGGTATCGTGAACCATGTTTTGTATATCATATTGTGTATCGTAGCGTGAGGTACCCTGTGATAATTTCCCACCCCTAATGCAAACACAGTATGTGTAGTACTTAGCAATGACAAATGGTGTACAAAATAGAAAAATATTATGCAATAGAATATGCAAATGTCATTACAAACAATATAAAAAAAATACCATCAAGCAATACACACAAATCTTGTACCACAGGACAAGGTGCCTCTGAATGAATGACCAGATACCCATCACCATCCTATCATGCTGCCATAAGCAATAGGAGTGTCAGGATTTCAAGTTCATATCCAAAATCGATCAAAATGAGCTTTTGATTTCAACTATCAAAACCAAAAAAAGTTTTTGGATGCCCCCAGTATTTTTTTCTCTCTCCACCCCCGCATACTTGCACATATCCAAAGAAAACAACAACAGACACAGCAGGTAGCATGCAGCTAAAGATGCAGGGTAATGTAGGGTAGCCTGCAGCTTGACTATTCCAGACACCATGGCCACTGCCCGAGTTGAAGATAACGGAGAAACAACAGAACTAGAAAACCTGCCTGCTTCCTTCAAGGCACCAGTGTGGCAACAGTTTGCATTCCCCGTGAGTGAGAGTGAGTTACGTAAACAAACAAGAAAGGTAAAGCTTGTGTGCTCAGAGACTCCATGGTGCCTTCAGGTGCACCTTGTTAAACTAATGGTGCATTCATTTGTGCCTCATCAACTATGAAACACAATTTTTTTGCCAAATCTTTCAAATCAAATTAGTTGATTTGGTGAATCGTGGCACCCCTAATGTGCATGTTACTATGGTAACTGTGTCATACTAATGTGCTGAACTCCATGCATGTAACATGCTAACATTAGCATGTTAATTGCTAAGATCATGTTACACGCTAAATGTTAAGACAAAGTATACAGTACATTGCTAACATGCATTGTAGCATCTAGTTGTCCAGTAATGATCCCCTTAAAGCTCAAAAGGCTGTGCCATGTCTGACTATGTAAAGCTAGGTGTGATGCCCTAAAATGGTCCGTGTACAGAAACTCTGTTTTTTGGTGTTTTTCTCTTAGCACTCCTGATGGTACGGAAGTATAACTAAGTTGTCTCCATTTTTTCTTCATCCAACTAATTTTATTTCATGCTGTGTAATGAGCGTTATAGGCTCTCAGTGAAGCTTATAGAAGATTATGTTTTTTTTAGTGATACTGGTGGACATGCGAAATATCCACTGACTGGTTTAGGGTTATACGCTGGCCAAGATCCAGCAGCTGCATCATCCCCCCCCCTTCCTCCCAACATCATGCCTCAGGCCTCAGAGGTTATCAGCCTTGGATGCTGCCTCCGGCAACCCCAGGCCAGACATCTGCTGATAAACTGGCTGTGTGAGTATTTATCAACATCACTCACTTTTATCATTGCCAATCTAAGTTTAAAAAAAGAAGAAGAAAAAGTCAATGTTCATCTCTGTTTGCCTCTCTGCATCAGCTGTTTTGTCCTGCTTCCCTTCTGGGCCAGCAAGTCCCTGGTCATTTTTCGGCCTTGTTCCATCAGGCAACAACCAGTCAACTTTTCAGCCTCGTCTTTATACTTTGACATGTCTGCCCAATAGCTGATTGGGATTGCTTGAGTCCCGGTACAACACAATTACCTTCTCTATTTTCCTACCCATGGTGACAAGAGACAAGCCATATAGCTTTATATTGTACCCCTTGATGCCTATGGCTATCAGCTATTCCCTGACTACTTAAAGAACTGCTGTTATTTGGTTTTCAACGTAAACATGCAGCAAGTACAATACCTAAATAACCAAGCTGATTGGATGGAATGACTTTGGAATTGCATTTAATTTGACACAGATCATTTTACATTTTAACAAATTTTGCTACCATTTTCTTTTTAGCCATATCAGACATTATGCTATAACAACCACTGGGGACCAGATCATTTCCTACACTGCATTTACAGCAACATTAGTCCTGATTATTTGGGTCTGGCTGGTGTAGTATTTTAAAAGTTTTTTTTTTTTTTTTTTTTAAGACTTCAATTCAAGCCGACAGATTTAAAAATGGACCACTCTTCAACCCAGTTTTTCCTTTAACCCAATTTCAAACATTCAGTTATTTTTGCACATCCCTAAGAGACAGTAAGGAGAGTTATGAGTGTGAATGATTGAGTGTGTGTGTGCTTACACGTGAATGTGTTTCTAATTTCTTGAGTGTGTGAGGACAGTGCGCGCGAAAGGGCCGCAACAATTACTGCCCTAGTGCATTACCATGGTGATAGAAGGCACGGCGCGGAAACATACAGAGCGGCAGACATAAATGTAAAAAGCTTCTTGTGCACTCTTACCGACACCTGTTAGCCGTTTCAGACAGAATTAAATGACAAATAGCAATAGCATGAACCTTTTCTGTGAGTACAGAAGCTATCTGATGATGCCCATTACTTACACATTGAAGGCTGGCTCTAAACCATTTTCAAATTTCCAGAAGTTAAGACGAGACTGGATTCATTTTGTGACTTTTAAGGCAACCATAAGTGCATTTATACCATCTTAATTTTAAAAATGGCACAACTCAAACTGACATCTGTCTTTTTTCAGAACTTAAACTCTTTATTTAAAATAAAACTTCAGTGCACCACATTCTGTTCGTTAGCAAATTGAACATTAAAGCCTAAAAACATTGATTCCTTAAACCTTAAAACTACGAGGAAACACGATAACATAGCCCAAATAGCAGAGTTAGTACTATACCGTAACAATGTGTAAAAAAAATGTAATAGTTGAAAGAAAAACTGATTCAGGTCAAGTAAATAGTAAATACTGTCCAGTGAGTGCTTAATTCCTTTGTCCATACACCTCAACAACAATATACTACTCCTAGCCTGCAGCAATCAGATACGGTTAGACACTGAGCAGTTACTGACATCACAAAGAGTAGCCAGGGAAGATGTGGAGGCTATAATACATGGAGCCCAAACCTGACATCCCGTAAATCCCCTGGGCTATTTAAGTTATTCATTTCCATTGCACAAAATCATACAAGCATTTATAGTGCATACTTTAGGCCCATTCTTTTCACCAAAGAAAGATTTACTGTTCTTCCACCATGCATTGCTTTTGTAGTGTGGGAAAAGGACCTGATAAGGAAAAGGCTGTCGTTATATGTTTCAGAGTGGGATGCCACAGTGCAAGCAATTAGGTACCCAAAATGGCGCAGCCTCATTAGGATGTTAAGTTTGAGGTATGTGCTGTCTAATGCCTAAGTCTAATGTTCATGCCGAATATTCAGATTTTTCATAGATGGATTTTGGGCTTGAGCAATCTGCCTTATTATTTTGGTATGGTCTGTCTGACCAGATTGGTGAAAAGTTGGTAACAGCCAAGTAAGGACAACAACAAAAAAATGACCTTGCCAATCATGTAAATGACCAGGACACAAATGACATTCACCCTTCTCCAGATGTAAAATTAAATCTTTAAGTGTCCCAGTAACATTAGGGGTGATTTTCTTTGGCAAACCTTAATAGACCGAGATGGAAACAAAAAATGAAAGCAGACCTCTGACTCACAAAGCAACAAAACAAACTTAGGACAAACCTTTTTAGGCTGTGTCACGCAGGTAATTATCAAAGTCACTCAAGATCAGGCTGATGCACATTGACTCTGATCTATTGTCTGTCTGTGTGTGTCTGTGTGTGTGTGTTATGTCTTTCCTCTCCTCCTCACCCAGTGTAAACAATGCACCTCATTGCAAATCCTTTATAACATTGTGCTCCTGGTTTAAGTGTGCTATGAAAGTGAGGGCTGCTGCGAGTGCTGAGGAAGTTGAAAAAGATAAGCCTGTAGCTAATATTGCAGCATATAATATTATTGTGGAAGTGTTAGGACTTGTACCTGTGGCAGCAAACTAAATTCAAAAAGCCTCTGTGTTGCACCTACAAAAAAGCTATTAGTGTTTTGAACACGCATGCAGAACAGAAACTGCAAAGACAAAGCGTGAATGTTATCAACTCCCCAAGTGGGATATAGGAGGAGAAGAAAATAGTGTGAAACAATATTAGAAGAAAAATGAATAGGAAAGAGGCAGTGTAACACATGGTGTAAGAAAGAAATGTGTGTGACATATTTATGAAAATTTTACACAGACACTCCAGCTCTGATGCTATGCAAGTATGTTGTCTTTTTCAAATCTATTCAGATATGCATGGCATTGGACGTAGCAACTAGGTTTTCTGGGCCAAAGGTCAGTTAGGATACTACGGCTTTGCTGCCTGTTTAGGCACTAAACAGTCAAATTGTGTCTGTCGTAATTTTTGTAAAAATGTAGTGGTTCGAGGATTTGCACAAGTCAAATGGGAAAAAAGAAACCCAGGTAAAAATGTTGCGTTTGGATTTCATGCAAAATGCATTTTAAGGCATTCCTGTTCAAAGCTGTAATTCATAGGAGGAAAAGGACATTAATACAAATAACCACTGTGCCTGATGCATCACTGCAGACTGACCACTGCTGCAAAAGATATAAGCAAAAGCAGGTGTTTCATTGTACGTACAAGGAGGTGAAAGACTATAGCCAGGAATAAACAGTGAGGGAGAGAGATAAGATAAAAATAAAAAAAATAAACAATGTTTTTACAGTTACTTTGCTGCAGTTCTCCATTCATCACCACAACACAAGAAGATTTTTCACACAGTTTTACCTCCCCGTTTCCCCCGCTGACCTCCTGCTTGGGTTATTACTGACTTTTACTGGCTCACAGCAGCTCCAGTCCAGTGCGATATGATTAAGGGAGCTACTTTTGAAGTAGAATGTTATTATTTTAATAATATGATATAATATAATGACTGCTCCACTAAATAAAAAAAAAATTGAGAAGCAACGTCTTGCTCTTCTGATTGTAATTTGCGACACGCGTAGCAAATATCCCCCTAAATGTTAGAATATTTGCAAGCAGCAATTCATCCAGTTTAATGTGTGAAAACAGCCGTCGTCATAGTACAAATAAACCTTTACCCACGTTGAAGAGATGAAGGATATGTGGGTTAAATGTTAGAGAAAAAAGGCTTTGAATAAAATGTGACGTTGATCTGTAATCTAATAAGGAACATTTTCGTCAGTATAAATGGTGTCAGCTTACAAATTTTCCAGTAAAATCATTAAATGTCTTTGTCACCCTCTGTCTATCTCAAATTAAATCATGTATGATGGGTGCTGGGTGAGTTGATGGCCAGTTTTCTATTCCCTGAATGTTAACAATTAGGTCACAGATGAATGACATATATTTTGTGATAGTTGTTTTGTTTTTTTTCAAATATAATGCCAAAAGGACTATTTTATCAAGTATCAGCACTAAGGCATCAATAATTGCTGAGTAACTGAAAATGAACATCTTTAAACTGTTAAAAAAAATAATTGTTAAAGCAGGGCTAAACATTAACAATTCAAAATTCTTTATCCTATAAAGTTGCTGCGAAAAAATGTTTCTGCATGACACCATACACATATACATTTAACATTATATACATGTAAAATAAATACATGAACAGTGTATAATTTACCTATAAAAAAGAGCATACCATCAGTTAAGGCTTCTTCCTTGCTCCCACTCTCTCTTTATACCCTCCGCAGAGATTCCAAACCATTTTATTCTGTCATATTCCTCATTAACTGACTGTTCCTTACTGCAAATTGGTTGTTAGTGGATCTTTCAATCCCTTCTCCAACACACACACACACACACACACACACACACACACACACACACACACACACACACACACACACACACACACACACACACACACACACACACACACACACACACACACACACACACACACACACACACACACACACACACACACACACAATTCTCCGAGCCAGTTGTCAGGCAGGTCGCTGAGATCACACACCCAGCTATGATTACAAGGTGTAAGCCTTTATCATGGCCCCCACCTCTCACACATACAGCTGTAAACACAGAGCCCTAGACAGGGAGGAAGCCGACAGGGGATTTCAATGTCATTTCTCATACCTAAAAATAATGGGACAGATAGGAAAAGCCATCGCACTTTGTTGTATAAGCCACAATTGCTATCGTTCTAGCAAGGGGATATAATTACTGGCATTCAGATCCCGTCTGTGGCCTCGTTCATAAGCAACCAGAAAGCACCAGAAAGCATCTGTCAATGCAATGTAGTATGATCAAAGGCCTAGACATTGTGCAGGCACACGCACGCACGCACGCACGCACGCACGCACACGGTCAGTCCAGGTAAACACTGCCTCTGCTCATTTGCATCACTGGAGCTGACTCACAAAGAGAAAACACAGTTAATAAACAACAACACAATCACTTTTGCATTGGAGGGAGTTCTGCAGACGATAGAAAACGGAAGCAAACCACAAGATAGTAAAGCAGGATTAGATCATCAGCGAGAGAAAGGGGGAAAGCTGAGCGATTAGCAGCAGTGGTGTCTTTGTCTAGCTACAAGTTGAGGATGAGGGGCACTGTCTGGACCGGTTCCACTCCCCTGCATGCCCTTTTAAAAAGTGGTCCAATCTCAGCTCTAGTGTGCATAAATAGATCAGTAATTGCTTATTACAATACAATTAGGGCAAAGGAGATGAGAGAAGGAAAGATGCTTAGTGCAAATACGGAGTGACAAGCCCAAGCACCTAGACCCAGGATTACAGTAGCCATTTGCACACGGACAGAAAATGAGCGCAATAGGAGGGAGAGACAGAGAGAGAGAAAGAGAGAGACAAAGAGGAAGACAGGGAGAGAGTGAGAGAGTGAGCGCGCGAGAGAGAGAAAGGAGTTAGGGGTGGGGGTGGAGAAGGGCTGTCAAGCACAGGGCAGAAGCTAATGACAACTCTGGCTTCAACTTGCACAGACGTCTTTGAAGCCCGGCTCTGATCAGAGCTGTGATTGCCACCGCTGCAGGGCCACCACTCCTATATTAACCTACACTAACAGCTATTCAGTGAAAGTCACAGGCCCTTTCAAAAACTGACTTCTGCTAGAGTTAGCCATCTGTGGAATGGCCTTGTGAGACGGCCAAGATGTGAGTAAGGGACACACATGTAAGGGACACTGTTTGCATATGGCCTTGCTATAACAGTGACAGTCTGGCTGAACATGGGGCCGGTTAGAGCTGATTAGCTGCACTTCCCTCCTCAACCTACTACAGTTATGAAGATTGATAGAAGCAGCTTAGAGCTGATTATAGGGCCCTGGAGATGCATGGGCCCATACCCAAACAGCACATTCACACTGCATTCACAATGAGCACAGCATGCGTTCGCTAGGCACAGGCCAGGCATTAAGCAAACGTAGCAGCAATAAGAGGCAAATAAGAGAAATGGACAATGCCAGAAGTGCTCTTAAGAGCTTTTTTGGAAATATGAATATTATGCTAATTACATGCATGCTAGTGGCCAAATCTGAGACATTTGAACAAGCACATTATATATATATTAACACATTTTCCAGAGAATATATTGTGAACATGACTGGATATCTAAAACTCACTCCAGGGTTATGAGACACAGCATGCCTTCATGTAGCCGTGAAGGTCTATTTAGCATGCAGAACTCAGAAATTAGTATTGTTTTGACATGAGCCAGTTGTGCTTTGAAATACAAAACAAAAAGAGTGGAAATCCATAAAACGCTTAAATAGTACAAATGGCTGGGTCTCATGTCCCACAAAAGTAGGACATTTCTATGGGGTTCTTGTAGTAAAAAAAGACACTCTATTCTAGTTTAATGTCACAAAAATGTGATTTAGTAACAACATCTCTGTCATTTGTCAGGAACTTTTAAAGTTTCTATCCCCTTTTTTTTCTACAATTATCAAGAGTCTCACTTAAAGGCACTGTGTGCAGTTTTTGACCAATAGTATTGCTATGGAGCAATACCTGTTTCACTCTATTCAATTTGAATATTCAGACTGTTTGTGGCAATAAGGTGCATAGAAGCGCAGCCAGGTGCCAGCAAAGGTAGAAAAGAATAAGATTGCTAGCCAGTCAAAAATGGTATCGGATTTTTATGTGGAAGGAAATGCACTCAACACGTTTCATAGACCTCAAGTACACATGCAGTGCATTTAGGTGAGGGCAGAAGCTCACTAGCTCAAAATGACAAATATTTAGTCAGTAACGCAAACCATTTTATCTTTTCCTTCTTCATTATGAATCCCATTTTTATTTTTTATTCATAAAACCTTTATCAAATATGTAATGATATGGACTGAACATTGGGAAAAGATGTGGACCTGAATGAACTAATCCTGCTGACCTTTTAAAACCTTCTGCTGAGGGCTGAGCAGTTCTCAAGCAATGATTGACTCACTGACATTATTTGATCGTCCCTTCAGTCCAGCATGGCACATACAGGAGACAGGGTCAGGACCCTGTGGTCACTTTTAATAGCTATATTTGGGATTGGGCTTTGTCCTTTACACTCTAGCGCCTCCCAGTCTACTTTAAGTCTCTGCTACCCTCTCTCTGCCCCTGGACTTGCACCAGGTTGCGGGTCCTCCAGTTTTGTTGCGTTTTTCTACTGTATACTTATATCAAGTCAAGTCCATTGGATTTGAATAGCCCAGATTCACATACAGTGTGTTAGTATGCTTTACACATATTTCAGTGCATTTTGTAAGGACAGCCTTTGAGAAAATCCAATTGCAGTAGTTATGTAAATTGACATTGGCCCAGTGTTTGAAAACATCATCAGCGCCATCGAATGTTTTCAGTCAGAAGCACCAAATGTGAAAATCTACAAATTGGACTATGATTATCACAAAACAGCATTTGACACTGAACACCAGAGAGTACTAGAAAACATTACAAAGGAAACATCTAGTGACCGTGGTTGTGCAACAGAAACATTTTCTCCATAGTAAATAATCTCTCTGCCTCAGCGGTTTGAGTGGCAGGCTTTTCAATAAGTTGATGTTCTCTTGCATGACCCCTGAAACTGATATCAAATGTTAATTTTTGTAACAAGACCCTAGTCTTAGTACTGACAGTACTAGAGGGGAAAACAAATGAGATTTCAATTTCCAATTACAATAATCGCTTTTTGTGACAGGCCCTCCAACTACGCACCTTACACACCAACCCGCATCTACCTGACACACACACACACACACACACACACACACACACACACACACACACTAATGCAGCTAATCATCCTGGAAGCATCCTCTGTAAATGTGGGTGACATGATAACAAAATGAGGATAAACAGGAGAAGGAAAGGCCACATAAAAGAAGAAGAATATGCTATTTTCACATACTGTATAAAACACACACACACACACACACACACACACACACACACACACACACACACACACACACACACACACACACACACACACACACACACACACACACACACACACACACACACACACACACACACACACACACACACACACACACACACACACACACACACACACAGCTGCATGTAACCCTGAAATGCCCCCTGTCCGTTGTCCAATTCAATTTCCCTCTGTAGTCCTCTCATTGTCATGTCATATGTTTTGGTGTTGCTGAACGAACCAACAATGATAATACCAATTATTTAGCCAAAAACTGTGATTATCATTTATTGTTTTTAATCAAGATTTAGTGTGATTTGAGAATAAACGTTTGTTACTGATTGTTGTCTTTGTAAACAACATCTATTTGTAGGATGAATGAAATCTTTCCCTTTAAGACCAATCTAACAGCGGTGCAGTACAACCGCTACGTACTGTGTGCTTTCAAGCCATGGTCTGGCCTCTCTTCTAATTTACAACTCAGAGGGCTGTGAAATAGTGCATGGCTGGTTACATGGAAAGATGAGAGCATGAACAATGACATCCAGAGGACATATTAGTGGAGCAGAACATACAGCTCGTCGAATATATCGACATTGTTCTCTCAACTCTCAACTGTCATTTAATTCCTCCAGGACTGCCTGTTTCTACGAGCTTCACTCCAGGTTGCCACGGGAGCAACATCCTAACCCTAAACCCAAGACTCAGAACATGACTCAGTAACTAGTCTGATAATTGATTGCTTCTCTATTTTATATCCTTGTGAACTGAATAGCTTTGTGGTTGAAGCAGACAAAACAAGCCATTTGAATATGTCACCTTGGCCTCTGACAAATTGTGATTGTGTTCATTATTCACCAATCTCTATTATTTTAGAGACAAAAACATGAATTGATTGATTGATGAATCGATAAGTTGGGAAACTAACTGGTAAATTAATCAATGATGAAAATAATCGTTAGTCGCAGCCCTAATTAATTATGTAACCATGTAAATGGTTTAATCACACGTTTACTCACAATGGCAGCAGATGCATTGTTGTCTAAATATAAATGCAGCCACATATGACTAACTGAATGCAACCTTGTTATTCATTTATAAGTAAAACAAACTCCAGGCAACTGCCAAGATGATGGAAACACAATTCATTCTACTACAAAGTTAATTATGCAGTTCATTGTGTTCCAAAAATAAACTGTAAGTGTGCATCATTATGCATGGCTAGCAAGGTCATCAGGCATTCAGTATCTTCAGACACATGAATTCAACTTTCCGTTAGTGGCGTCTTGGGTGTTCCACTTGTTCACCTGCAGGACAAGAATGCCCGTTTTCCTGATTGAGGAAGCCAGTCGGCACTCTGGTTTCTATTTATTAATGCAGCCTATAAAAGCCTAGGTAAAGACAACACTTACCATATTACGATATTATGATATAACCCAAATCTAAGACGATATCTAGTCTCATTTTGCAATATCGATACAACATCGATATATTGCCCAGCCCTACTTCCAAGTACTGGACACCTCTCATGGCCTTCTAACAGAGTAGTTTTAAACCTAACCAAACTGTGACCGTTTCACAACGTTAGCGATGCGTTTAGGACTGCGGCTGTTGCATTTTTTATTTTCTCTTTGGTTCTGGGAAGCATTCCTATGTTCCAGTGTATTGTTTGTTAATTGTTTAAATATTAATTAAATAAAAATATTTGATCAAAAAAAAGAACTGCGGCCGTTACGTTGAGATATGAGGACAGTAAAGGCTCCTGTAGGTCGTATTCCCCGCCACCACTAGTTTATGAAACACATATACTGTATTATTCATGTAAGGGTAGGAATAAACTACCTATATGGTCTGGAGGACTTGTTGAATGACAATTACTGTATGGCTCAACAAGAACAGGTATGAAGACCATGACCAGAGGAGCTATAGGAGGACAAGTAGACAGTTCATGACAGCTTGTAGTCATAACAGCAGCACTTCCAGGACTTCCATTGTTGTGCTCTGTCAATGCATTTTTGACCGTGTTTTAAGGCACCCTGGCAGTGGTTGTGGTCCACGTAATTGATTAATTAATGTTCATCATGTTGAGTGTTTGCTAAACGACTTCTAAACACAGCACCTCTCGGCTCCTTTCAGAAGGTGAATTGGGCAAGCATGAAGCACTCAAGTTTTTGTTGTCATGCTTCACAGGAACCTAGAGTGGAAGAATTCTCAGCTCTTAAGCATGCTCAGAAGAGCTCAGCAGCAGGGCTCGACTAAGTCATTCTTCATAGCGTCTATAGCTCCCAGGCAATCTTGGCCAGCCAGCGTCCAGTTACCTGGACACACATTCACTCACCCCACAATACACAATCATTTAGAGACACGTGATGCATGGTAGAGCAAGCACAGTGATCCTGACTAGATGTCATATAAAAGGGGACTGTTTACACTGTTGTGGCGATGCTGCAATGCCATGTTGCTGTCACTGATGCACATAGGTAGTGTGGTCTGGAGGTAGTTGGTGTAAAGAGAAAGAGAAAATAAAATAGAGAAATAAGAGAAAGAGATGGAGGGAAGCTGAGAGAAAGAGAAGGGAGTACATTCTTACTTTATGTAATAAAGGATACTTCGGTCTCTCATCTCTGGAATTATATAAACCGCTCATGGCTAGTGGAAGTCTCAGCTGCGGTGAAAATAGGCGCCAACTGCCTCACTTGCTAACAATCTAGTTCACATCTCCAAATCTTCCATCTCTGGCCCTGAGCGGCGGCAGAAACAAACAAAAACCTCCTGCTCTCCACTCTGTCTATATTTCCTCTTAAAATATTCAACCACTTTAAAGTGGCTGTCACACTGACCAGGCTATTTTCTTTGATGAGCTCTAGTCCTAATCCTTCAATGATACATCTTCTTCTAAGTCCATCACTCAAGTGAGGTACCCTACAGAATAGCTATTGGTTAAAGATGGGGGGGGGGTTGCTGGGTTTCCAAGCAACTCTTACACATCAGGCGTATAAATGAAGCTGTGACTATGGTCAAATGGATTTCCACACACACACACACACACACACACACACACACACACACACACACACACACACACACACACACACACACACACACACACACACACACACACACACACACACACACACACACACACACACACACACACACACACACACACACACACACACACACACACCCTTAACATGCTGCTGGGCTACAATCTGAGCCCCCAGCCTAGGCTCAGCCCACCTGCCCCACCTACAGTGTAATTCACTCTCCAGCTAAAGCTGGGTAGTAGGCCTGACCCCCGCAGCTCTGCCCGTCACTTACTGCTGACCTCCAGCAAGGTGCCAATGAAACATGTCCATTGAGTGGTGAGCAGAACAAACTGCCTCACCTGGCTCCTGCTGACAGCTCAGCATTTTAAAGAGCAGTAACGTATCAACACCGGTTGATAGCCGCACCGCCAGGCCGCCTTGCCTCCAGCCTGAGAAATGCACTGCAGCAAAAGCCTGCACTGTGAGGACGAGGGGGGTTCATTTTGATACTTGAAATATATTAAAAACAGTCAAAATACTGATTTACTGACAAATGTGGATGCAATGAACAACAGACAGAGAGAATATTCAACAGTGGTGCAAGGAGATATATTAGAAAAACTAAATGTAACAAAGAATTAAACTGGAACTGCCCCGTGGATACTTGTAGCTGCAAATGTTGCATACTTCTGCAAACAATCCATTCTTCTTCCATTTAAAATATTTATATCATTATTCAATTTAAACATTTTTCAGCAAGAAAACATTATAGGGCCTGGGCAATTATTGCTCAAGACACCAGGTCAGAAATCTGACGATCCGTGAGCATATATATTTGTTCTGGCTAGTATATTAGCTTACAGTTGTCGGTAACACATTATAATAACCATTACTAATATTTGCTAAATAGATATTTAATCAAACTTAAGTGCATAGTTATTTTACTGTTAACAATTAAATATTTAATAATGTTTACCAATAATGCTATAATACTTCAATAATCTGTTATTTAAGCAGTTGATTGCACATCATAAGATTTTATTTACATTGTAGAGGATAAGCCCAAGCTTTACACCCCTGAGGTGCTGTTTCACAGGTAGTATGTGTGCATGCATGTGTGTGTGCGTGCGTGTGCTTCCGAGTTGCATCATATAATCAAATAATAACTTTTATAGATCATTCAAAACAACTTTATAAACCACTTCTTAATCATTAACTAGTTATTATGTACATTATGTGCTTCAAATTTAGAGAGATGTGCAAAAGTTATTTTTTGAACTAAGAATATTTCAGAAATAGAAACAAATTGTTTAGTTTTTGCAAGAACAAGACAGAATCCTCTCCTCTGAGTGTTCCAGTCATTAAAATTATAACAGCTACTGTGCATTTTCTTTCTACAGAGCTGAGATCCAGTAATATTTAAACAAATGAGAATAAAGCCCCCCAATTTTACGGGGTCATAAAAGCTTATTAGATCTTTCGCTACCTTTGGTTCTCCAATTCAGTGAGAAAAATGAGCCTTTTTGTCCTGCAAATATTTTGACCTTCATAAAATGGAGCCAGAGTAACTACAATACTTCCAAAGATTCAACTATTCTTATGGTTGAATATACTGTTTTTGGCACCTCTTTCTCTCTCTCTCTGTGTTCTCTCAACTGTGCAACGTCATTTACATAAAGCGCACGTGATTGAACACAGCACACAACCGGAGGACCCAGGCAGACTAATAACAGCCCATTCTGCATCTGACAGCTCGCTCTCCGTCAGGTCAAACTCTGGATGTAGTCTAGTGTCTGACTCGGCTTGTACCCACAAAACAGCAACACCGTCGTCAACAATTCGGAGCGTGAGAAATAGGAGGTACAGGGAGAGTGTGTCAGATTAGAGTCCATTGCATGAGTCTCACGCTCACTGCTAGAGTTTTGGCCTTGGGCCATGTTCCAGATTTGGGAGAGTTCCAGGTGTTACTCAGCACAGTTATCCCGGTTATCAATTCTGCTTCATGAGTCAAGCTTTTTCTCTTGCTTCTCTCACAACGAGTGAAACATATTCAAATACAATCCCCAGTTAAGGATATCCTCTTGCTGCTGTCAAAACATGGGAAACACCAGATGATACAGTACATTTGAGAGCAAGTTTGAGTGGAACACAGCCACAGTTAGCCAGCAGCAAGCAGCTACAGCAACCTGAACCCAGCCAGCACCAACCCCAGCGCCAGGTGCTAACGGCTATAATAGAAAGTGTAATGATCCATTGGGGAACAGACCATATCAGACCCCAGACACTGGCACCCGTGTCTGGCCAATGTCGAACTGCAACGGGCATCCGGACGTGGGACCTGTCCCTGAGATCACTCTCAACATCTACTGGGAGTAACTTTACAACAAATTTCACTACACATTTTACCATGTATGATTGTGTATGTGACAGATACATTTTTAATTTTACTGCTGGCTAATGTTAGCTTGTTTGCGCACTAGAATGACATGACATGTTTAAAACATTCTAAACGTAACGGGAATAAAACCTTAACGGATCAACTCGTCCATGAACAGATCCGTTTTTATCACCAATGGTGGTTAACAATAAAGATAACAACAAAGCCCATGATCCCACGCAACTTTACAACACCAAAGTCCCCGTTTACATCTATGGATTCAGATTAAGAGACCACCAGCGGCAGAAAATTACATATTGTCTGTTTAACGAATATCCGGCACAAGCAGCACTGCAATGACCTAAAAATGGAAAGAGGTTGGTATGCCTAGTAAATTGTCTAATATGTAATCTATCCAGCAGGTAGTGAGACTTGACAAGATCATGCGCACGCCCACACTCACAAAGTTCAGGGTAACATCAGTGTTTTCATAATTAATTATCCATTGTTTGCATTAAGGACATCAACCTCAGGTTATGTGCATACAGTTTTAAAGAAATAATTAATCTTAAAAAATAAAAAATAAGCTCATGCCCCTTTTACTTCAAACTGACTCACAGTATTTCATTTCCAAAGGAGTCTATTTAAATGAATTTCATTTCCTTGTGCATACGAAATGTGATAATAAATGTGAAATTCATTACAGATTACCGGTATTACATTACTGTCAGGTAACAGTGGCCGAAGATGTATGCTATTGTTAACCAATTCATTTTGAAACTGACACTTTTGTACTTTACAATGATAGTGGTATATCAAGGCAATATAATGTACATATAAAAATGTGTATACGTACATCATACATATCCTTTCTTGATATACCATTAACATTATAAAGCACAAACAAAGGCATGGATTAACAATAGCATATACATGTAATTTTATTTTGATGTCACAAATGTCACTTTTGAAGGACAGTGTCTCCATGTGTCCTTCCAAACCTCCGACAATGACAATACCATTGTATAGCCTAGAGGAAATACATTTTATCACAATAATAACAATAGTAAACTAGTCTGTAAAGGAACTATGGAGCCATTTCCCTATGAGTGGATCCCTGTTTTGTTTATCTCTTGCACGCGCATTGGGAATGCATGGGGGCGCATAGGGACGCATAAACATAACTTTTATTTGTTTACAAGAAAACTCCACAAGGCCCCTTTAATGCACTCTTGTTTTTGAAGGCAGAAGTCTCCGGTGCATGTACCTTGTGACTTATAGGATAATCAGACTTTTCTGATCCCAAGACACACACTCTAATGTAAAACTGGGCCAAAAATAAGTCTTGCTATAAATTCTTCAGTACAGAACATTTGTGGGTCTTTAATTAAAAAAAAGATAACAGACCTGACGCTAACAATAATTGTCAATAATTTTGCTCTAAGCTAAGGTTAGCCTTAAGCTTAATTTTAATCATATACACGAGAGGAGGTTAAAACAACACAGCTTTTATGCTAAGGCCTGGGCTAAGGTTTGCCCTGGGCTTTAATATGAGTAATGTGAAAGTGGCCAAATGAATGCAATGCAAGAGAGTAAGTTTATCATGTCACCAGCACGTCTCAGAGCTATAACATACTGTTCTTACCTATCTTACATGTGGTTCAGCGTAAGCCTCTGCCAGTTTTTGCCTTGTCGTGAGATTTGTACATAACAATTACAGAAAAGTTGAAGGTCCAGTGTGTAACGTGTTTAGTTGTTCATTATCAAAATCGTGTGTTGCCCATTCACCAATGGGGCAGTGGCAAGACTCGCAGCTGGGGTGGAGATCCGTGAACAGGATGTAGCCGCATGAGGTGGAAATCTTCATGCTGTTAGATGCTGAAGAAAAATTGGGAACAGATCTACTGTTCCGCACTTGTAATATACAGTATCTGCGGACATAATTGAGGCCCGTGCTGGGTGCAAGGACGGGAAAGAAATCTTCACGACTGTGCATGCGCGACAGCTCTTAGAGGGCGAAGCCTATACAAAATAGAACATACAGGATACACTGCCCCGCCTTTCGCGTTTTTCAACGTCCCAAGACAATCTCACAGGTGCTGGATATTATCGCTTCCGGGCCCCGGCAAGTTTCAAGAAGGAAACATGGAGGACCACACATATTCAAAATCCAAATTTGAGTAGTCTTCTTCTCCGCCCAGAAAAAGAAAAAGGATATTGAAAAGCACAAAAGACTGGCTTTTTGAAGCGTGAAGGCTACCGTAGATGTAATATGTACTTGGAACTGCGTGGCGTGAGAGAATTGATTGCGATAAATAATCTCAACGCTAGATGGGAGAAATTCTCACATTTCTGGACCTTTAACGTTTCATAAATTTGAGGTAGCATGCTTGAAAGATCAAGTACACTTCCAATGTATCAACCTTGTTTCAGGGTATGTGCCAGCTCATCATGCACTAATACAACACAACATGCATGTGTATGGTACTAACAGTCCTACAAAACAGTAATTTCTTGTATGTCTGCACAGTAGCCAACCGTAGGCAGCACAGAGCTGCAGAAAACAGGCTTAGACACACAGTTCTACATGAAAACCCTTCTTTTCCATGAGCTGATCCTTCTTTGTTCTGCATAAATGCCAATTACATAATTCTCTCTGGCATGCAAATCAGATTAGATGAGGCCATGGCAGATCACCTATACCGCTCGGTCTAGTGCTGCTGCCAAATCCAAGAATAAAACATTTTGGGACACCACAATTCTATGCATTTCACAATTTAATAAGCTTTGTATTCAAAATGCAATAGCCTAAATACCATTTTAAATGTGAAGAAAAAAAAATAAGAATCATAGTTATAGCATTAATAATTTCCACAAAGTCACTACGTCTTTCAGGTACATGGATGGTACTACTTGTGATGCAGAAGGCCATTTTTGGCATACACGTGGTGGTATTTGATTAAAGAAAACGCAATTTGAAATTTTGATAGTGAAATATCAAGGGTATTATCAAATGCTAGAGATGTCCAGGAGTATACATGACATACTACATCAGGGGAATATTTGTATGCTGAGAAGAGACACTGACATTCTGCTTGTGGGCACTGATACCCAGAATCCTGCTGGGAAAGGGAACCAATGCAAATTAGCAAATCGAAGGAATGTGACACTTTGCTGTTGGCTGTAGGGAATCATAAGTAAAATCGTGTGTGTGTGTGTCTCGTGGGTGTGTGTGTGTGTGTGTGCGCGTAAGGGCGCATGTGTGTACTTCCCATGTGTCTTTGCTTCAGCCCAGGGAACTAAAGAGCAGAACAAACTAGAAGTTGCCTGACAGCACAAGTCCCTACCCAAAGTGAACTTTGAGGATGCGGGGGAAGGTGGTGCAGGAGGTGTGTGTGTGTGTGTGTGTGTGTGCGTGGGGAACAAACATGGAAAGCACAAACAATTTTGTGAATGCAGTACATTACTCATGATTTTGGGAAGAGCTTGTGTCAGAAATCTCTAAAATATGACACTGAACACAATATGTATGCATGTACAGGTAAAAGCCAGTAAATTAGAATATTTTGAAAAACTTGATTTATTTCAGTAATTGCATTCAAAAGGTGTAACTTGTACATTATATTTATTCATTGCACACAGACTGATGCATTCAAATGTTTATTTCATTTAATTTTGATGATTTGAAGTGGCAACAAATGAAAATCCAAAATTCCGTGTGTCACAAAATTAGAATATTGTGTAAGGGTTAAATTTTGAAGACACCTGGTGCCACAAAGTAATCAGCTGATTAACTCAAAACACCTGCAAAGGGCTTTAAATGGTCTCTCAGTCCAGTTCTGAAGCCTACACACACATGGGGAAGACTTCAGATTTGACAGCTGTCCAAAAGGCAACCATCGACACATTGCACAAGGAGGGAAAGACACAAAAGGTTATTGCTGAAGAGGCTGGCTGTTCTCAGAGCTCTGTGTCCAAACACATTAATAGAGAGGCAAAGGGAAGGAAAAACTGTGGTCAGAAAAAGTGTACAAGCGATAGGGATCACCGCGCCTAGTCAAGATTGTGAAAAAAACCCATTCAAAAATGTGGGGAGATTCACAAGGAGTGGACAGCTGCTGGAGTCAGTGCTTCAAGATCCACCACCAAGAGACGCTTGAAAGACATGGGTTTCAACTGCCGCATACCTTGTGTCAAGCCACTGTTGACCAAGAAACAGCACGCGTCTCACCTGGGCTAAGGAAAAAAAGAGCTGGACTGCTGCTGAGTGGTCCAAAGTCATGTTTTCTGGCGAAAGCAAATTTTGCATTTCCTTTGGAAATCGAGGTCCCAGAGTCTGGAGGAAGACAGGAGAGCACAGGATCCACGTTGTCTGAAGTCTAGTGTAAAGTTTCCACCATCAGTGATGGTTTGGGGTGCCATGTCATCTGCTGGTGTCGGTCCACTCTGTTTCCTGAGATCCAGGGTCAACGCAGCCGTCTACCAGCAAGTTTTAGAGCACTTCATGCTTCCTGCTGCTGACCTGCTCTATGGAGATGGAGATTTCAGGTTCCAACAGGACTTGGCGCCTGCACACAGCGCAAAATCTACCGTGCCTGGTTTACGGACCATGGTATTTCTGTTCTAAATTGGCCAGCCAACTCCCTGACCTTAGCCCCATAGAAAATCTGTGGGGTATTGTGAAAAGGAAGATGCAGAATGCCAGACCCAAAACGCAGAAGAGTTGAAGGCCACTATCAGAGCAACCTGGGCTCTCATAACACCTGAGCAGTGCCAGAAACTCATCGACTCCATGCCACGCCGCATTAATGCAGTAATTGAGGCAAAAGGAGCTCCAACCAAGTATTGAGTATTGTACATGCTCATATTTTTCATTTTCATACTTTTCAGTTGGCCAACATTTCTAAAAACTCCCTTTTTTGTATTAGCCTTAAGTAATATTCTAATTTTGTGACACACGGAATTTTGGATTTTCATTTGTTGCCACTTCAAATCATCAAAATTAAATGAAATAAACATTTGAATGCATCAGTCTGTGTGCAATGAATAAATATAATGTACAAGTTACACCTTTTGAATGCAATTACTGAAATAAATCAAGTTTTTCAAAATATTCTAATTTACTGGCTTTTACCTGTATGTATGCATGCACTGTACAATGTGTATCAGGCTGAGAGTGGACATCAAATTAGCAAAGGCACCTATTCACCACAGATGTACAGCATGTGAGAGACAAGATGCTACAACGAACCACTGAAGCAAGCAAATGACATGCAACAATGTCAGGCTACAGGCTGACTATCAGAATTTGGAATTCAAACAAAACAACAGGCACGCCGCACACACCGAGCCGGCCAAATAGTAGCAACGTTACATTTGAGTGGATGGCGAGCACGAGACACCAAAATGGATGCCAATAAGATTCTGAATGGAAAGTTTACTTTTTAAAAGTTGCCAAATGGTTCCATTGACAAGACCAAAGTGATCTGTGTTTTTTGTCATTGTGAAATAAGCTATCATCGCAGCACGTCCAGTCTGAAATACCACTTGATGGCCAAGCACACAGCTGATGCCAATTCTCTCTCCCCCTCGTCAAAGTATTTCTTCACCTTTTTACTGATGGACAGTGTTACATTGTGTGAGAGATTATAGGCTCAAGTGTGAATGACTGTTCCTAGTGAGAATGTTAAGTGTAGGATTGAACATTACAGTAGGCTATATGCCAATGTTATTTTTAATTAAAAAAAAAAGCTCAAGCAAGCCGATCCACTTTTCCATGTTGATAAGAGCATTAAAATGAGAAAAAAATAATAATAATGGGACAAAAACAAATCAAGGGACATTTAGAATAGATAAAAATGTGTGATTAATTGCAATTAATTGCGAGTTAACTATGACATTAATGTGATTAAATATTTTATTGGTTGACAGCACTAATATATACAGTATATACACAATATATATATATATATATATATATATATATATATATATATATATATATATATATATATATATATATATATATATATATATATATATATATATATATATATATATATATATATATATATATATATATATATATATATATATATACATACACACACACACACACACACACACACACACACAATACCAAGCAGTACAGTTAGGCTGCAGGCACAGTTCATTCACGCATATATGCTCTAAGTGCACAGGCCAGGCAGCATTATGTATGTTACACTTTGCATTAATAGATGCAATCCCAGTCCCACATTCTTCCAGGCTAAATAGTATTAAAAAGCACACAAGACCAGTGACATTAATTTGATATGCAGCATCCATCTTAGCACATAAGAATGCTAAAATATCTAGTGAAAAAGCTTTCTTAATGTCATAATCTATGTAATGTCTTCTATTTAAACCAATAACTATAATTTGTGTAGAAAGGGTTGTTCCTTTTAGACAATGGGATTTTGCATTTGGCACCTATTTTTGTGAGTGTGTTTGAAATATACTCAAGTCAAATGAAATTCAATTTGTCATGTAGCACATCCAGACACACAGCTACATACTGACTGAATTCCTGCCAGTTGTGAGCACATCTGGGTTGTGCACATAAGGTAAACATTAACGCAGTCGCCAGAGGACATACAAAAAAAAAAATATAAAAAAAACATTGCACAATAATAGGTCTGATGCCTCTGTCCCCCTGCGCTATCAAACAGAGCAATGTGTCCCTGCTGTAGGCCTGGCCTCTGGGTGCCAGGGACGGATATAAAAAGAAACAGATCTATAACCTGCAGTATCAGGGCCTAATTGAAGCAGGTCTAGCATGCAGGGAAAAAAAATCGACATGACAGGCATCAGCCACGTGTGACAAGCTGTATCGGTTTGTCTGGGTCTTCCGGCTAGGAGGAGTTACACGGAAAGTGACGAGGACACGCATGCGCCCTGCACAGCTCATTTATACCGTTTTGTCATTTCTTTGTTTAACAATGTATGAAATTGTTGTGGAGCTTGTGGACCCGAGGAAGGCAGAGCTCGTCAAAATGACAGTAGAGATTGTGGTACCAAATCCTGCTTGAATAGCGAAGCCCCAGCAGTGTGGATTTTAAAATGTCTGCTTGGGATGCCCCAGCATCCCAGCAGATCAGCATTGAAATGTGTTAAAAAAAATGTGAGAAACATCTGAAACAGATGTCTAGTGGATGTTTCCCATAACACTTCCTCCTCCTCTGACATGGTGAGCTGTCTCTCTTCTATTCATATGCTAATGATAAATCAGGCTGTCCAATCCGGAAGCATCAATCAAGCAATCAATTTACCTTGGAGAGAGAGAAAAGCTTAAAGAGTCACATAAGAGGCGAGCTAGAGAAAATGGTGATATGAACTGGAAGAAAAGTACGAAAAAAACAAAAAAAACTACCAAGACGGAAAAGAGGCAGTTGGGGAATAGCTGGATAATGTAGGTATAAACACACAAGTCTATGCCTAGGAAGGCTCGACTGAAGCTCATTCTCATCTAAGCTGAGTTTCCCCCCACTGCAGGAGGGACTTCCAACACCTTCAGCTGCAATATAAATGTTAATAGAGTTCAGGGAAAGAAAACGAGGTGTAAACAAACAAATGTGGTATTCCATGCTTTGGGGCAGCAGGAGGGCCCTGCCATTGAGCAGTATGTCTGCACTTGTGTGCATGTGTGTGTTTTCATGTGCTACGGGAATGAGGATAGAAGAGGGAATAAAGATGGGGCTTCTCACATACTCAGTATGAGCTAGGCTGTAGAGGACCTCCAGCGGTGGAGCCCTCCCAAACCCTTCCTAAAAACTCCAGAGAGAGTGCCATAAGACAGCCAGATCATTTTCGACATCCCAGAAAAAGACAGCTTTGAGGCTGCAAGCCACCCCAAATGGAAATCTACTGTCACTCCTGCCACTGGAAACTACACACACTGAGCATCCAAAACCAAAACAAAAGTAGGTCTCATTCTAAATTGACTGCTTTCCAAAAATTTCAAAGTATATCAGAGATAAAGTATGTATCGGTTTCATATAAGGCTCTCTTGAGTACTGCTAACAGCCATTTACAGTGCACAAAAGCAGGCCTGTGAAACAGAGAGAGAGAGAGAGATGAAGGGTAGGTGGGTGGTAAACACTCACATCCTTATTCTAAGCAGACAGGCAGCCGCAACTCTCCGTCCTGACTTGTTCAAAGGGTTGGCAACCTTCAGACCAATTAGACATCACAGGGCAGCAGGCAGAGCACCCGGCTTTCATATAAACGTCTCTCCATGAATTTTTAATCAGCTATAATTTAAGGATTTAAATAAAGATCAAATTCTTCCGGCTGCACTGCGAAGAGGTGTCTGCCTGTGTATGTGTGTGTCTGCATTTTTATGCAATCAAATGGAAGTGAGTTAGCATGAATGTGTTCATCTGTTTGACTTACTGTCGTGTGTGTCCCCCCCCCCCCAAAATCCTTAAGTCTTCCTCTCTTGCTTCCTCTCCCCAATCCCACCTGCCAGTGTTATAAGCAGAAGCCCGGCAGGTTGTCTAACCCAGAGCAGAAAATTTCCTGACTGACTGGTTGACTGGTTGGCTGGCTGAGTGGCAGAATGTGAAGAGCAGGAGACAGATCTGCAGGGAATCACTGACAGATGTAATTAATGAGGTCATACTTGGAGTTGGCAGTCCCCTTCATCTCCAATTCCTGCCGATCACAACTGAACACACCTGCAGCTCTAACAGCAAGAAAAAAAAATAAAATAAAAAGACAATACCCCCCTTGACAGTGTGAGAGAAACAGAAACTCGGGCAGTCATTTTTAGAACACATTGTCCCTTTGGAATCTCAGATAAGACTTTACATGGCACGAATGCCAAAACATTATCTAAGCTGTAGTGACACAAAGTAAAATATGTGAGTGGCTGAACTTTAGTTGTTTTTTTCTTTTGTAGATATTCCTATGTAACAAACCTTCTTTTTTTTTTTTTTAAATACCATTTTTGACATGCAACATGTCATGACAAAAAAAGTCACAAAAAAAAACTATAAACAGAAGTTTTACCGCATAATTTATATATATATATATATATAATGTCTTTCTGTATCCCAGTTTCTCTGAATGTTCTACATTTATCTATATATGTTTCCTTTTTTCTTTTTTATTGTGATTTTTGATTCTCAGAGGTAACTGGGCAGCCTGGAGTTATGATTTATTGTATGTGGAACATGGTGTTTTTTTGGGTCTAAATTCCCATTTTTGTTTTTTCTGTTTACTTTTTTCTGTTGATGTTAGAAAGGAAAAAAAAAAGGGTTGCATCAACAAACAAAAAAACTTTCTTTTTGCATTGGCAAAGTAATCCCCAGAAATGACAAGTGAAAAAATAAAATAAAAAAAACTTTTGAAGAATACAAACAAAATTATATAAAAGTATTCCTCCATTTCCTACTAGAATCATATAATACCATCTCCTGGCCTGGTTTCTAACTTCATGCTGCAGAGTATTTATTACCTGTAAACACAGGGAAAACTGGCCTTGTCACGTTTCACTGGGGCTCCCTCACTCATCACTAATATGTGAAAATATGTATTCAGGTCAAAGATTTCAGGCCTTCCCTCGAGACCCTGTCAGTCTCCAGCCCTCCTTAGTGCAAGCATGCAAACAAACACACGTACTAAAGGGCACCTGTCGCCTAGCAAATACTGTATACTCAAAGGAAAACACAGGAATACATGCACACACAGTCCATTACGCACAGGTATGGTCATTGTTTGCAGGAGCATGTGTGTGCATTTACTAGCACACTTACATTTCCCACTTTTTCTACACATGGGGCTGACCGGTCCAATACAGCTTCAATGGAACACTTAATCACCCTGAAAACAAAAGGAGAGCCTTGGCAATGTTCTTGTTACCTATCACCTCTTCAGTCTTGCATAAATAACTTATGCTTAATAAATAGCATCATCGTGTCGGAGAGATTTCGGCTGCATGGCCTCCCCTGCAGATTCAACCTATTTTTTTATTCACTCTGCACTTTTATCCTTACTTGTTTTGCAATTGCGGCTTGCTTAGCATAAAGGGATACAACCTATTTTGAAAACAGGTTTCTGGTGACTCTCCGGGATGGTTTAGGTACACTCATCCCTTCAGTTTAGAGGGAATGGCAAGCTGTAGCAAATTAAAAACCATTTTGACTGACCATCTTTGCCCTACAGCGAGGTATTACCAACCTGATTAGAGTGGTCTATTTTAGGATGGCAACACACTTATCTACAAGGCACAATCAATCACTGAATGGCTGGAGGAGCATGTATATCCTATACAATGACACTCTCAATCAACAGGTCTGAATTCAAATGAATGCTTACAGCAGATTTTACACCTACTGCAATTTCTAATGATCGTTTTAAAAGGCACATTTATTTGACATGCTATTGTTTGTTAATTATTTAAAGTTTGTATTTCAATTGCATGAACACACTTGTTTATACATGCAATAGTTATCACTGTTGTCACATAATAAATAAGGGTAAAACTGATGATTAAGCAGTCACACGTATTTTGATGTACATATAAGTGATATTATGACAGCAGTGACCTTTAAACATTAACTACCTTTACCTTATCACGTTTGCAGCTGTTCTTTCCTTTCTAACAAAGAGTCTGATTGTAGGGCTGGGCGATATGGAGAAAATCAAATATCACAATATTTTTGACCAAATACCTTGATGTCGATACCGAAACAATATTTTGGTGCTGACACTTGGTGCTTTCACAAAATATTTACACAATGACACTTTTGATGAATAATAATAAGTTAAGAAAACAACATCCCTTTAATGTAATGCAGCCTTTAAAACCAGGGTAAGACAACACTTATGCCATATTACGATATCTAAAATCTAAGACAATATCTAGTCTCATATCAATATAATATTGATATACTACCCAGCTCTACCTGATTGACATTAAATCTCCAATTAAATGATCCACAAGCTGAGCTTTTGTTGCACCAGTATCAGTACTAGTACCTCATACTATGCCTAAAAATGTGAGCTGGACCTTGGTGTTGGAGGTTGTTTTGCCCCTTTTGGTGTGTAGCAGCGCTCCAAACGCACGGCAAAAAGCTCCACAGTAGAGTAATTAAGAAATGGTTTTGAACATGATTACCAATATTTGTTAAAAGTAAAAAGAATTATCCCCTAAAAAGCACTAAAGATGAGTACAAGGGAGGTCTGCCCCGTTCAATATCGCTTATTTGTCTTTTCTCCTCTCCCATTTCGCCCATCTCGTCTTTTTGATGATGAAACACTTACCAGGCACAGAAACACATTTCGAGTGTTATCAATGTTTTAACAAAGCCTTGGCCTTGGCATTCAAACTTCCTGCTTTTCACTTTCAATTTTCACACTCCACCACAAAGAGCAGTGTCATGTTTTATCTGACCATCTCACACAAAACCTCTAACACCCTCTTTTTTTGGCAACCACACACACACACACACACACACACACACACACACACACACACACACACACACACACACACACACACACACACACACACACACACACACACACACACACAGTGATAGGATTCACAAAAATTCTACCTAATAGCCAAATAAGAGCTTGATGTGTCTTTTAGTGGAAATACGGTTATTAATAAGGTTATGGTGCCCTTCTAGGAAAAGGTTGCCTTGAGATGTCATGGCAACAGCCTTTGGAGAAAAAAACTAAATCAATCAGCACTTAGGGTAGATGAGATCGAATGACATCACAAAGGACTATACAAAGATTTTAAATAATGACATGTGGCTGAAATGGTGGAGACCTCAGCTTCACCTGCACACGCACTCAGCTCCCTCCCCCCAGGCTTTTCCCTTTATTCCTCGACCCTTATATAGAGCGATTTCTTTCACTAGGAAAGACACTGGTTAAGCCCTCTTGACTATACCTAAGTTATTTATAGACGGAGAGGTTCCACAACAGATATGCATTGTCCAAAGTAGGAAGAAGAAGGATGATAACTGGTCATTTAAAGCCTAAGGGCAGTACAACTTTCACTACAACAAATCAGACTGACTTAATGGCTAATCCCTTTTGTTCACAAGACCCCAAATGTTGCAAAATAGACAATGAGACTGTATTAAATGCTCAACAATGGGGTTTCTAAAGTACGATGAATCCCACAGGGTCTACTAAAGTTAGAGGCTGTTAAGGAATCTGTCCATTGCTCGGTGATGAATGATGTGGTACCCAGCGCACTTTAGCAATGATAGCTTATACCTCCATTAGCCTGTAACTACAGAGAAAGGGTCAGAGAAAACGGTGAACTCCCTGGCAACATACAGAGCATGGGGCTGGCTGCAGTGGCCAGAAAGATTCATTAATCTAAGATGATGAGTCTTGGTAGGTGTAATTAGGCCTCCAGACACAGAGAGCCTCACTAGAGTTGTGTTTAAGCCCTTTATGGCAGAAAGAATTGTCCCTGATGTGCTAGCAATTGTTAGCTTTGAAACAAATAGAGCAATGGAGCTGAGATACCGTTGTTTACAAGCATGTATCTGTATTTTCCTTAGGTGCTACACTGGGTCTGTGGGAGTTAATCATTCATTGGTAGTGGGTGGCTTTAGGACACAAATTCAACTCTTGCTGGCACCGGAGCCACCAGCATCACCCACACTTTCTATATATAACTCTTTTCCATGGCTAGGCCATTTGTGGAGCAGAGTTCACAAGGACACTTGCCAGAGGAGATTTTTACTCTAACATTGTTAGCTAGACCTAAGGAAACAGTCAAGACTGTCTTTCATAAAAAATGATATTGTTATCAAGCCTTTATACACTTTAGTGGCCACATGACCAGTGTCAGTGGAATGTGTTATTGGCCATTTCTGCTAATCCACAACATCATGCAGATCCACATACATAAGAAAAGTCTAAGGGAAAGAAAAGATCAGCCAAAGAGCTAAGGCAAGCAAATAAATTATATTCTTACTCATTTATAAAAAAAAAAAATAAAAAAATAAAAAGAAAAGGTACTAAAAGTGATATTTGACCACCAGGAGGCAAAAAGACTCCAAAACAACATTACAGCAACACAGCTCTGATTTATTACAGACACTCAAGTTCATAAGGCTGAAAAGCAAACAATTGCTCACTTAAACATCCTGCAATAACAGAGCAAAATAAGCATGCCATTGGAATCCTTTTTTTCTAGCCATCTGACAAATGTTTAATGCAATCTGCAAGTAGTAGAACAGTCTAATCTTTATACCATACTCCAGCACATTGGATTTAAAATGAAACCCGAATTGCTAAAGACCATTCAGACTAAAAGACAGCATGTACAGTACATATGACATGCCTATTTGACAAAAAAACTAAAATACATTACAGACTGCATGATAGAGCATCGATCATTGACTCCCATGACACAATGCACATTATACTGGGAAGCACAGCCATTTATACTTGTGCATGGAAAACAGATTTTCTTCTGTGTGGTTTTGCAGGAATTATTAGAACTAACTAAACTGAAAGAGAAAAACTCCTATACCAAACAGAACATTCTGTACCAAACAGTTTGGGAGAAACACATGTACACTCTTAAAGGTCCCATTACATGGTGCTTTTATATAGGCCGTAGTGGTCCCTTAATACTGTATCTGAAGTCTCTTTCCCAAAATTTAGCCTAGGTGCAGAATTACAGCCACTAGAGCCACTCCCACAATGAACTTTCCTTAGTATGTGCCATGGGCAAGGTGGAGGCTGGGGGTGTGGCCTTGACCAACTGCCACTTTGCTCATTTGAAAGCCATGATGTCTCTCTCTCTCTCTCTCTCTCTCTCTCTCTCATGGGTGGGCCAAATTCTCTGGGTGGGCAAAGCAGAGAAAGGGGAGGTAACCTTGCCCCTTATGAGGTCATAAGGGGCAAGGTTACCTCCCCTTTCTCTGCTCGGCCCATCTGAGCTTACATTTTCTCAAAGGCAGAGCAGGATACCCACGGATCGGTTTAGACCTATCGCCATTTCTAGCCACTGGGGGACCATAGGCAGGGTGGGGGAACACATTAACGTTAAAAAACCTCATCAAGTAAAATGTTCATGCCATAGGACCTTTAATAAATGGTCATAAGCTGTGGTGCTTTTTTCAAATAAAAAAAAAAAAAATAAAAACCTTTGCCATTACATACTCAAAACATCTCAACTTAGCCAGCGACAGAGCTGCTCTGTATTTGCATGTTGTTGACAGAGGCAAAGCGTTCGATCGTGTATCAATTAAATGGAATACACCTAATAGTGTGCATCCTCTTTGGTATGAATGATTAATCTGAAAGCATAAATAAATATTAAAACTTGCTGATGACACTTACGTGAGAGCTGTTCTCACAGCCCTCTTAATAACCGCTTCCAGCCGTGCCCTGCGTAGCACAACAAGCCACAGCCGAGTGCACCAATTGGGGACCCATTCCTTAAAGAACAATTAACAAGGCTATTTAAAAAAATCACCCAGCCCACACACTCAATTAACACAACCCACTTTTGCACTTTCCCCTCCATTGTGTCTGAGAATAGCATAGTTGAATTGGAACGATTAAGCTGTGTTGGTGATGACTGCATCACGGTAGACCCTCGTGCTATTCCCATAGCAGCCACTCGGTTTGTCCGTAGCTTTAAAAAGGAAAGATTTAACAGCTTCAGGGATCACCCATCAAATGTGTGTCTTTCAGGGGTCTAAACGAGATGTAATTACTGTCTTTTTTTTTCTTCCAGGACAAGACAGTCTAAATACATCTGTTATACAAATGAAGTTGAACAGAACAGAAAGACTGAAACTGGAAGATAAGCAGCTGTGCAAATGTGTATTTGAAGAGCAGTCTGGTTTTACAGTTGCTTCCACTGCACCTTGATGTTTGGGTAACCTAAAAGCTTTGAATCAATATTTAGGGCCATCAAAAAAGCATTTTAAAGTCTTGTGCTGTGTAATAAAACGCTGCCTGCCCAATACATATATATCATTAAACACTGTGTCAGAATTGAATGGCAATCAGTTTGGCGTACAATGAATCTACTACAAAAATGCTTCCCCTATAGTACTCTGTAAAATGCAAACACAATGTTCTAAAAATAACTTATCTTGCAGCAGTCATTATCATCAGGAACACTTCAGCAAATAACAGACTCAGTTGTGTGTATGTAAACAATGAAAAGCAAAGGAAGAGGAAAAAGATAACATGCAACAGGAATTCTATCAAGAGGCAGGGTGGGATGAGTCATGAAAATAAGTGACTGAGTTTATGTGGGGAAGGACAATAAGGAGCTTTGAAGCTCTGAGATTACAGAGAGGTAGCTGATGGAGCAAACTGGCGAGGCTGGATGTTACGGCAGCAATGTAGCACATACAGTGCACCGGCTCTGATACTCACTCTTCTGGAAATACATGTAGGACACGGCTTCATCAACCCCCTAGTGGGATGCAGCCATTATATTAACACAGCTCACCTAAGTTCATCCTTGTCCCAAGCCAGTACTTTGGCCATCTATCATCATGAAATGACTGGATATGTTCCTCCTTGGATTGCATAATTAGATCAAATGAAGTAACTGTAATTGCTGTAACATTTAAAAAAAAATTGCAATCAATTGCAAAACATAGGTCCAGATGACAATATACAAAAAATTACACTACACATAAAATGACAAAGACTTGGTTCTCAAACTTTCCATTAACAGTTCACTTATATGGATGTTCGAAAGAACACTGAGAACAATTGAGATCACTGCATGATCAGCTGAGGGTAAGTTAACGATGTATCTCAAGACATAGAACTCACAGTTCACAGACCACTCTGCAGGCAAGGTTTGCAGAAAAGAAAAACCTTAAAGAATGTTACACAACTCGTAAAGCCCCCTGTGACTGAAGTGATTAAATGTCTATTTTAAATTGAAAATTCTAGTCTGCTAGCATGCACAACACAATAAAAGTCCATACCAAAACTGTCCTGATCCTGCGAGATGCCAGCCACCGTAAAAAACAAAAAAATTTAGTCGTTCAAAAACTCTTTTTAGTAACTCTGTGTACACAAAGTTTTCTCAATGCTCAAGTTCATGTGTAGAGCCCCTGGTGATACTTTGAGCAAAGTTTCAGTGTTTTCAGCATTTGTAGTGCTTTAAAAATAGCGATTTGATGTGATCATAGTAGTGCCCCCTAGCTCTCCCATTCAAAAGGCCATTTGACCCAAAACGAAAATACGGTAAATCTTAAAAGTGGCGCTTCTGCCAATTATGCATTTAAACAAAAGTTTGACTCAGGTACATTCACAAGAAGACAAGGTTGCATTTTTCCAAGAGTTAAGCTTTATGCCTGAAAGGGTTTACTACACCCTCCTGAAAATACATTTAAGCACACAGGCCACTTGCCCTTTATAGGATGAGCCCATGGCCTGAGCACATACATCCAGATTAACAATACACAATAAATGAGTGGAGAAGCCTGGTATTGAGCCTATTCTTAATACATTTATTATAGCTTATTACAATATACCCATACCATCCATAACATCTCTCAGTCCCTGTGCTGGATTGTTTATTTTCCCCTGGTGCCATTAACAGGTGTATGTTGCTTATAAATAACTATTTTCCTCCCATAATTATTCCTAACAAACTCCTATACTAAACTTCTTTACAGAGTCCACACAAGTGCAATCAAATGGATTACATTTTCGGAATAATCTCTAACACAATCTACCAACCACTCATCAAAGCCCTTCAAGTCCTGTTTTAGTCCACTGTGGTCAAAAACCTCTCAAAATGATCATGCAGGCGGATTGTTTGCAATACAAAAAGTCAGGATTGAAAAAGATTGCTGTTCTTTTTTTTAACCCCAATCAGCAGTGAAGTGTTTAATGTCTCAAAATGACCGGGCGATTCCAATTTTTTTTTTTTTTTTTTTTTATTGGAGCTAGCTGTGAACAAGCTTGTTTTAAGTATGGCCAAAGACAACAGTTAACATGAACTCACAGGTGCACACTTGTAATCACATATAAACACACTTTGAATTTTTTTAAATTTTTTTTTAAAGTCTGAGAATGTAGCTGTACCATTAGCCTCGGTGTGACTCAGGGTCAGCAGTGAGTGCTTATGAGAAGGGCAGAGAGGGAACTCTAGACCATGGGTTCAAATAACAAACTCACACCGCAGGTGGTGTTCAGCTGCAGTGCACCCCTGGGCTCTCTGCTGCTTGCATGAGGGCATCTGCCATGTAAATGAATCAACTAATGAAATGGATAGAGACTAGTGCAGAAAGGATCAGATTGGGGCCGGTTTTATGAAAATAAATGAGTTTAAAACATAGGACATGGGTTGAAATATCAACATAGCTCTGTAACGATGCACAATTTTCAAGTGCTGGGTCACAAAATGATTATTGCTTAGCTGATGTTGTCTTTGTCAATAAAAGATAAGTCCTGAGCAGTGAAGCAAGAAACTGAGCCATGAAGTCTGTTCTCATTGTGGTAGCATCATTGCTGGGTATCATATCACCATCTGACATCACCTGGATGCTGAGGTTTTACCTTATTGAACTGGGAACACAGTTGAATCTTGGGAACTCAATGTATCAAAACAGGAAACATATAGTATAGACTGTATCGGAGTCATTTTCTCATGGTACTAATATGACTTTCACAAACAAAACACAGGATTATATTGATACATAGAAAGACATGTGTACAAACTGTTAACATTTATAGTGGTTAATAAGAAGAGAGGGAACTACAACTCCTAAGCAAGTACAAGGCAATTTTATTATCCCTTCAGGGAAATTCTGCCCACCATGTGCGATAAAACCAGGACACTGCAGATAATACAATAAAAAAGCAATTTACATTCACCCTCACTCAAACTCAAATGTCACCCAAACACTCATTACAGCATGCCTTGGGTCCATATTTGACATGCATGCAGACGGATATGCCCTCTTTTGTGTTGGATAACATTAGAATTCAGAAAGTCTACATTTAATTTGTCACGTGAAGCTCGGTAATATGAAATGTTAACACACAAAAGAACTTGAAGGAAAATGAAACAGTCGAGTTCTAACACAATTACAGCTGTAACCTAACTCCAGAGAGAACATGTTATTATCTGCAGTATAACTAAGAATATTGTTCATTATACACAAGCTATAACAAAATACAGGTGATAAGCTAAGTCAAGCCAGAGGTAGTGGTGTTGGACTCTGGAGATACTCACTGCAGTGGGAATTTTCATGTCGGATTTAAATGATAGGACGCAAATTGAAAATCGGTAAAATGGCCCTTTTATGAACTGTTGGACCATTCATTTACTTCCTCATTCCACTTCCAAATTAGGCCGTTAAACTGTGTTGGGACAAAAAATCCATATGGTTTTATGTTACAATATTTCCTCTTGCCTAATGTCATCAAAGCACTTGCACCACATATCAATATTTTCATCAAACTAAGAGCGCTCTAATTGGATTTTCTCGCATTTGAGCCTGCTACTTTTTGGGCTTAAAGCATCACTAACTCATGACTCCTCCTTATAGTGCTTATCAGACTGATGATGAAAAAATGCAATGAAGCTTGCAGCCTAGAAAGAAAACTGTGGAAATGACATACTGTGGGAAAACAAAAATCAGGCACAACAAAACATATCGAATTAATGCCAAAATCATGACCTAATATTTGTATTTCCACATCTCTGAGTCTCAGT